>LS997566.1:26320431-26420431 GCA_000469685.2 Haemonchus contortus
GTGTCATAAAGCTTACTGCGTAACGGTCGCAGTTTAATAGTAAGAAATGAACGATCATCTCATTTCGTTTTGGAGAAATGTCTTTGATCGGTTGCTATTACAGCACTCACAGCATTAAAGAAGCAGTGTTTGACCCTTTAACCCATAAATACCCTTTTGCTCTCGAAGGCCCCTTATCAGTTCTTATCAGTTGTTATCAGTTCCTGTCACAGAGTAACAACGACCACGTCATATCCTACATTGCCGTCTTTGAAAAGGTTCTGCTGTTGGCACGAAGGGGAGTGCAAAGCTTGCTCGTTTGTTACTATCTGTCCTTATCACTAATTAACTTCGGTCCCTTCACATCCTGCACTATCTTCTGGGATGCTCAGCTGTTAGTATGAAAGACGTTGTGGGCTTATTGGCTCTCGCCTCCTATCATTTTCTATCAGTCTCTAACAGTTTTCCAAAGTGCCAAAGCTCTGCCGCTAACAGGAAGTAAGTAACTATTCCTGTGGCTCTCGCCTTTCAAGGCTCTCTATCAACTCCTTTTAATTGTTATCACGATCAGTGTTCCTATCTTGCTTTCTGTACTCCTACCAATTTTGAACGCTTTCGGTCCACTGGAACAGGAGTTATGAATTTGCATCCTAAAATTTCTATCGCACACGCCCCGCCCCCTGTGGATAGTGTGCGCAAATTTGGACTTTTTTGTGAAAAGATGGTAATTCAACCAAAATATGCTGCAGGAGCTTGATATTCAAGCACTATCTAGGGGGACCCTCACACAGTTCATGTTGATTGACTTCTTCTCATCCCTCCACGATTTGATTTGAAATGTACTTGGATCAAGTACACAATATTAAGAAAGCGTTCGGGCAAGGTTCCACAGGCTACGCTCCCGCAAAGCGATGGTTCGAGAACTTGAAAAAAAAGGTTACCTCGTCGATAGATTGAAAGAAATCGAATTCAATTGAATAAGGGAAACAGTTGCTACAGTTCTCTGAATACCCCAATGAAACTTTTTAGGATTATGCAGAAAAAATTAAGATCTCCCTCGTACTGCCACTTTTGCCAAACCACTTATGCCAGGACAATTTTGCACATTTCTGGGTTACTGCATTGAGCTGTACGCAATGGCTGCTTTCATAGTCCGCCGGCCGGCCGGCGCGCCGGCGTGCCGGCGGAGGCAGTGCTAGGGGGATTAGGGAGGCAGACAGATAGGCAAACAGTCCACGCCCCTTTGAGGGGTTGAAAACAAACAACCCTCGAAGGGGCGTGGACTGTTTGCCTTACACTGTCTGCCTCCTCCTACACGCTAGCAGCCTTCGCCGGCACGCCGGCCGGCCGGCCGGCGCACTATGAAAGCAGCCCATGACACCAAACATTCTTCAAAGCACCTTTTGTGGCCGGGTATGGGTACATACGTGCGTCCGAGGACGCGCGCGGCCAATTGCGTGGCCTTTCGGACAACTCTGGCGCCTATTATCGGAGCACAACTTGAAGCACAGTAGTTTAATGGGGTTAACCGACCCTACTAATCTATTCTACTTCGAAGTTGGGCCACAATGATAGGCGCTAAGGTCGCTCAAGTCGCCACGCACTTCGCCGCGCAATGTGTCGCGCGCATCCTCGGACGCACGTAAGTTCCGTCCCCCTTGGTGGCCATATTCTTGTCCTCCCCCCCCCCCCCTCCACCCCAATTTTAGAATTTTTTAACCCCCAAATCTCTTTTAGACCTTTTTGAATCTTTTCTCTCTTATTTTGGACTATTAGTTTCATTGAAGGCACAGCTCACGAAAATTTTCCGGTGCAGGGTTTTGACGGATAACGAAAGATACAGTCTAGATTAGGGCAAAAATAACGAACAAAGCGCAAAAAAGGAGCATCACAAGAAATATGAGGGCACAAAAAATCAGTGAAGTGGGCGGGGGGGGGGGGTTGGACGAGTTGCAGGCAAAAAGAAATGGCGTGGAAAGTGTCTTCGGGCGAGCTGACGCTCTGCTCTGCCCCTCTGACACCAGACGGCAGGGTGCATAGAGGCCGCGCTAGAGTGCAGAGATGGTTTGATGCCCAGCTTTTTGCACGAAATAATGGTTACAGGACCGTTGTCAACCGCGTGTGTAGTGACTCACCAGGGAAGGATCCCAAGTCGAAGTGGCCATTTGAAATGAGACCTACACTGCTAGACGTGTTTTTGGATGCTGAGTTCAAATCTGCTTTCCAAATTTGCCGAGCGTTTCTCTGAACGGAGTTATGAGGGTTGTTATGAGGGTGATTACAGAGAGCTTAACATGACTTAAATAACATGAATGTTCCTCTCCTCTCAACGGCGGTTTGGTGTAGTGGTAAGCGTGACGCTTTGTGGGCGAGAGGCTAGGGTTCGGCTTTTTTGGGGGACAGAATTTTTGCATTATATAGAATTTTTCCCTCGAGGACTAGAAAATACTCTCATAATGATTTTATTACGTTCTATGAAGTTTTGATGCCTTCCCCTACCTACCTACCTGTTACCGAGTGAAAGATTCCTCCGTGCGCAAAATTTGGAGGTCCGGGAGGGAAAATGCATATGATGAGCAATGATGATGCTAGAGTGGGTGTTGATGCTAGATTGGGTGCGATGGTGCATAGCAGCTCCGGACTCACCACCACCGGCGCTGGTGGTAGTGGACTTGAAGACCAGAAAGCTATCACCTTACCTCCACAAAAGCAGGTGAAGGGATTGACACCCTGCCCGAGGCTACCATGAGGCTTATGCAGCCCGATAGAAGCTTAACTCTCATTTCCTTTCAAAAATATGGTTACACGCACCACCTCATAGCTCATGATCTCAACTTTTCAACAACACACACTAACCCCATTCCTCGCTCACTGTCGCTTGTCCACTTTCAATTCTGTCCGGATAGTTTTAGGAAATTTTTCATATATTCATTGTATGCCGCCGCCTACTTAAGCACTCACCCGGGTGATTTTGGGATTCAGGGATGACTACACAATTCTGTTGTCCTTCTATTTGGGGTTAGTAAAAGTAAAGCAATGAACTGTGACGAGTTCTTTTCATCCGTTGCTCCCACTGTGAGAAGCTTCTTTGTTTCAAGCATTGCCTACTAGAGTATCACATTTGTTCATTCAGGTGACAGAAGTTATCCTACTGTGAATATAGAGTGCATGGGCATGCGAGTAAAACTGAAGTATTACTTTATGTGGATAATTAACAGTAAAAGCATCAAAACTTCATAGAACGTAATAAAATCATTATGAGAGTATTTTCTAGTCCTCGAGGGAAAAATTCTATATAATGCAAAAATTCTGTCCCCCAAAAAACCCGAACCCTAGCCTCTCGCCCATAAAGCGTCACGCTTACCACTACACCAAGCCGCCGTTGAGAGGAGAGGAACATCCATGTTATTTAAGTCTTCTCATGTTAAGCTCTCTGTAACCACCCTCATAACCACCCTCATAACTCCGTTCAGAGAAACGCTCGGCAAATTTGGAAAGCAGATCTGAACTCAGCACCCAAAAACACGTCTAGCAGTGTAGGTCTCATTTCAAATGGCCACTTCGACTTGGGATCCTTCCCTGGTCAGCGTTTTTGTCGTTTTCTCTGCGTCTCCTTAAATAGGCACCTCACAGCGAAGAAGATAGAGGACAGACGAAAGAGCTCGCCATTCCTCAATGCCTTCTATTACTATACTATATGTTCGCTAAGTATCCTAAGCAATAGGATACTTAGCGAACACTGCCGGGTTAAGATTGAATCAATGATGTTGGAGATCTCCAGACGATATTGTTGATCTCAGCGCTGATTCTTACAAAACAAAGTTGCAAAGCGATTGCAAGTTTGGATTTTCTACAAGTCACACAGATTTTTTTCGGTGCAGCTGTTCTATGCAGACGCATTAATGATATTTGGACGGATCAAGCCTTTGTTTCTCTCAGAGTACCTGGACTTTGAAATACGAAGTTTTCTCAGTTGGAAGAAGTTTGTCTTTCTGGCAATTCTTCGACTCTTGGACCCATTCGAATGTTTACTCTGACGAGATATCGCTCTGTAGGAGGGTACCGACAACGAGCGGACACGCCCTCCTCCCGCTGGTGATCACGAGACGCAGAGATTGCCTCGCCGTCTGATTCTCTCAGCGAGAGAAATTCTGGTTGACAACAGCCCTGTAACCCGAAATAATCATCCCACCTACCCACTTTCCTCCCTAAGCGTGGTGTCAGAGAAGCAGAGCGCAAAAAGGCGCATAAACTGTGCCTTGAATCGTTGAAGGCTGGAGCACAAAATTATCGTGAACTGTGCCTTCAACAAGCAACGTTGAATCAGTGCAGCCAATTCAAAATTGGGGTTTTTTCCTCCTGCGGAAAGTTTATCTACCGATACTTAGCATACCTTCGATTTCGATACTCAACGAAACTTCGATAGCTGTCCAACATGGAGATTGGCGATCAGAGGTGTTTCCCAAACAATCTTGCAAATGACAGCGCTCAGACAATGGAACACAATTTGAATTGCTCATCGGCGACTCCTACGCAGCGGTGCTACGCTCAATGCATAGGACACAGGACGCCGGCGCGGTCAGCGGTTTGAGAGATAAACAAGAACAGATACAGTTCACGATAAAAATGGTTTCTGAGATTTTCCCATAGGATAAGTTCGAAGTCACCTCGTACGCTACATCTGGCGCTATTAGGTAGGAAAACGGCCTAGTTAGGGTGCTACAAAGGCTCAAAGATTGTACGGAGTTTCACCAACATTGTGAAGGATGCACCGGTCATAAGGGAGACCATGTGGGGAATTCAAACAACTTGTCATGGCCCATAGTGACAGTGTTCCACGTTATTTCCGTCGTGGTAACCTCGTCCAACCTCTGTTTCCCCTAGTTTTAAGGAGCCATATTTTTCCGATATCGGCGGATTCTCTCGCTTTCTTCATTAGGCGTTGGCACTGTTGTAGATAGCCGTGGGTTCATGATTTGAATAAATGTGTCTACGAAAAAAAACAATTAGAAAGAAGAATAACCAACTTAAACCAGAACGTATTTACCAACCTTCACAAATGTTTTTCGTGACCAACTTGGTCTTTAACACGGATTTGAGATTTTTTCAGAAAACTCGTTTCCTTAAACAATGATATCACACAGTTTGGAATAACGGTCATATATCTTCTTCTGGCGGCAAAAAACATCCACGATATAGTCAAGGTGAGGACATGAAGATTTTTTACGATGAAATTTTCGTCTAACAACAATTTTCAAGACATTTACCGACACGGAGTTCAGCTACTGTTTTGTTATTTTAATACTCGCGGCCTGTCTTCTCCCGGTCACATATCTGAAATCTCCGGAAGATTTCTGGTTAGTTGCCTTCAACGAAACACGAAAAAAATTGAGATGTCAAATTTTTGCTAATATAAATACGGAATCCGGAATAGCTCGAATTTCGTGTTCGTATCACCACTTGATATCCAAAAGAAAAAAAAAATCAACAGACAGAAAAAATTGGCTGTTCAGGATTGCAGTAATGATTGCAATGTTCACAACTGCAGCAGGTGTTGCCCTTGTCATTCTAGGGATCTCTCTAGACTACGGGCTATGTTCAGGTTATACGTAAGTGAGCTTCATGGTAATGCTGTTAGGAAAAGTGACCATGATTCCATTCATGATTCCAGAGGTGTTCCACCACTGAGGGTGAAGAACTTCTTCGTGTGTTTGGGTACAGTGATATTCGCTTGTGGAGGTCATGCCGCATTTCCTACGATTCAACACGACATGAAGAATCCAGGAGATTACAGCAAATCAGTCTTCACTGCCTTCACATGTGGGCTATGCATTTGCATAAATTAGCATGAAATAGATCAAAACGGTACAAGGGCATCACTTTTCACCTGAATATAATCTCTAAGCCATCTAATTGAGTACTACTCAATTCCGAGCCGAAAGTTTATCCCTTACTGCATCGAACAAACAGGATATCGGCGGATTGTAGATTTTGCCTGTTTGCTCTCCTTCGGATCCATTTACCCCGGTCATATGTGTACTCTTGAACTGAAAAAGTTAACTCTCGAACTCTGCCACATCCATACGAGCTAGTAATTGGACTCCTGGGAACAAATTTTCCAGCCGAAAGGGGTTTTTACTATAGAAAGCTAGGGAAAAAATTGTCAGTAGTATCGGTTTTCGTACCGTAGCGGAGCTTCCGAGGTTTACATTCTGCTGTCTTCAATGAAGATTTACGTTCAAAAGTATTTTCAGTGCTCCTATTATTGTATAGCCCTATCGGCATATTGGGCTACCTGACTTACCATGACTCCATTAGAGACTCCATACTCCCTTCTATTCAGGTAAGCTTGCAAGATTAATTTTTCCTAAACAGTTTTGCAAAACTATATATGCACTGGTCGCCAGTTAGAAATCAGTTTTCGTCCAGGCAGTTAAAAAGCAATTCTGATCGTCAACTCACGCATGCATGATTGAAAATCACCTCTCAATCCATCGATTTTAGACCGAATGGATGCGACAAGCGTCCAACGTGCTGATTACTATGCACTGCATTCTAACAATAACCATTGTAATCAATCCACTGAATCAGGATCTCGAGGACCTCTTCCACTGCCCACATCGTTAGTTCATCAGCAGCTTTGACTATCAGCCATTATTGATTTATCGTTTATAGATTTCGGTTCGCAGCGAGTGCTGCTTCGAACAGGGACCATGCTAGCGGTTGTATTTGTCGGAGAGAGTATTCCAAGTTTTGGACCCATACTGGATCTCATTGGTAAGTCTGAAATGGATCTGAATTATGATCATAAACAGTATTGAACACGTACATGGAATGAGAGGTTCATGATCTGTCTCGCGACGTCCGCTCACCTTGGTAAGAGTTTCTATAAAGAAGCGGTCCTTCCCTCAAGCTCGCTCAGATTTTAGGACTCATTTCTCAACCCTAGACGCGACTCAATACAGATTTCGAATCCTAATACTGCCACGAAGTTTAAAGGCACGGTTCACGAAAAAATGGTTTCGGAGATTTGCACATGGTTTGAATTCGACGCCCCCTCTGATACCATTTGTGCAGGAATGAGGTCGGAAAACGGTCTGGATAGGGCACAATAAGGGGCCGGAGAGTGAGCCACGGTCGCCCTCCGCCCCTCGCTAGGCTGACTACGAAATCTAATTGCCGTTCACCACTTTCGCATTGTAGCGAAGTTGGTGAAAAATCGATAAGCTGTTTGGCAAATTGCCAGGTTCAAGAATGTAGTCTAAATCAGCTGTTTGGGTCTGTTGTCTGCTATTGCAGACATTGCGTGCACTCGCCCGAACACTCCCTTAACCGCCATTCTTCCAATGTGGAATTCGTCCGACCCCCCTTTCCAGCTCTTTTGACCCTTTCTATTTCTTTTTGTTCATCGTTCTTTGCGTTTTTTTTTTCGCTGTTATCGCTTTATTCTAGAGTAGTTCTATCAATTCCCGTCAAAAAAGGGTACCCTAAATTCATCGTAAACGGTGCCTTTAAGGCTCGCACTCGTTCCCTTAGCTCTGCTGTTCTTATTCTCCTGAACTTACGATGCGTCTCCAAATGATAAGCCACCCTTAATTTTCCAAAAACTAACAGTATACGGTGTTTCTGAAAAAGGGCCAAAGTAAAAATGTGCCAAATTCCAGCTAGGGAACACGAACATTTTTTTGTTCGATTTTTCAGTGAAGGGTGCTTTTCCGTCTCAAATGATACAGCCACTTCACGTCTTCGTCTCTTAGTGTTTTAGTTCAACGCAACGAAATTGCATTGTTTCTCCATTTTCAGGCAATAGGAAGAGGAAAGTTGCTTTTAGAATCCGAGAAAGGTAAAACCCTCGCGAAAAAGGAGTAGGGACTGTCGAATCGCAAATCGCGCTAGATTGTTTGTCGATATCAACCAGTTGTGGATAGTTTTATCCAGAATCCTGAAGCATATGAACCAAAAGAAGTGCTGGACGTCGTTCGCTGCTCTCCGACACAGACAAGCGCCGTATTTTTAGTAAAGCGTCGAACTCCACCAAGTCCTACATGGAAGTCCGATCGTCTCTGAACCTCAATGTGTCAAAAAACACTGTTGGGAAGGTTAACAGAAAGTCCAAGTTTATCGTCGAACAAGGCGCCCTTCATGACAAAAAGACATCGAGAAAACGTGGTGCCTTTCGCCAGAAGGTGCAGCCCAAGCGAGTGTAATAAGGTGTTCTTTAGGTGCTCACATTTGAACTTCCTTCTCTTGATGGTTTTTGTTCTCAGGTCGTCTTTGCCGATGAAACAAAGTTTAATTGTGATGGTCCAGACGGGGACCGATTTCAGTAGCACGACTTTAGGAAGAAAAATTTCAATTTTGTAGACGGAATCCAGAGGGGGAGGAGACATTTTTTGGGGCGCGATTTCATCGAGTTGGCTTGATTGTTTATATTTTGTACCAAAGAAGATGAACTCGTCCTTTTGTCGAACTATTATGCACCGTGCACTTCGCCCTTTCTCTCGTCAGAATCGGCACCAAAATCTTCTTTTTATGCAAGATAATGCCCCAACTCACTCAGCTCAGCAGGAGCACCCTAGCTTGATTCTCTCGGCACCGGGTTACACTTTAGCCCTGGCCGGCGATCAGCCCCTATTTGAATTCGATGGAAAATGTATGGGGCTTCATGGTGCGGAAGATTTACGCTCAAAACAAGAAATTCCGAGGCGTCAAGGAGTCAAAAAAAGCGATCATTGAAGCATAGCACCATGTTGACAAAGAGCTGACTGACAATTTTTCGAGCCTAGGCAACTGCATTTACAAAGTGATTCGAAAGAATGGTGGGTCAGCTGATTACTGACTTTGCAACTTTCTCTCCTTGTTGTATGTTTGTTGTTAAATAAATTAATTTTGTTAGTGGCTGTATCATTTTGCGACGTTGGAAAAGCACCCTTTATTGAAAAATTGACCAGAAAAAGTGTTTGTGTTTTCGAGCTGTAATTTGGTGATAATGTGCGAATTGCAATTCAGATTTGACACACATGTTACTTTGGCAATTTTTCAGAAATATCGTATGCAGTGAGTTTTTGGGAAAATTAGAAGTGGCTGTATCATTTGAGACGCACTCTATTTATCATGCCTTAGACATTGCTTATCTTGCCTATTCCTTATGATCTCTAATTTGACTTGAAATCCAATCATGGATTAACCTGTAGCAACGCCCACCTTAGCAACGCCGGGGTAGGACGTTCTTCACATTTCCCACTAACGAAGTAATTTTCAGACTCATTTTCTGCGACGCCGAGAGAACCTCTCCCGCACGGTTTTTGTTCAGAGAGCGTTATTAGCTACCAGTATGCAATTTCTTGAATTGAACTGATTGTTCTGCAATAGCAGGAATCTTGGCATAGTCTATTCACTTCATTCACGCCGCGCTTGCTTGGCCTCTGATTGCCTCTTTCAGTTATCTTCATGAGCCAACTCTTCAACGAAACGTGAATGTTTTTTCTGGGTTGTCCAGAAAATAATGCGACAGTAATGACTCAAATTTTACATTATTTTTTATACAATAAAAGACAAGTTCAATCAGTGATGCTGAAGAAGTTGCCCACCTCTATTTTGAGTTGCTCCTGATTAGCGAAACTCTTATCTCGTAGGTGTCGCCTTCAAGGCTCGGAAAAAGTGATAGTCGGAAGGGGCTAGATCAGGAGAGTACAGTGGATGAGGTAGAACTTCCCCACCTGGCTCCTGAATTTTCTGACGCACCGTCGTTGCCACGTGGGGTCGAGCGTTGTTGTGCAGGAGATAGGTTTCCAGTCGTTTTGGATACTTGTGGAGGATTGCATCGTCTACCTTCTGTAGCTGGTTAGAGTACGTCGTCGCCGTCACAGTGGTGCCACCTTCCAGGAATTCGTAGTAGACAACGTAGGGTACCTTCTTCTGTTGCAAACCACGTTTCGATTGCTTCGGTGGCAGTTCGCCCTTTGGCAACCACACTCTCTTGCGGGTATCATTTACATACAGCACCCAGTTTCGTCTCCTGTCACTATCCCATTCAACAAATCCTTCCTGTGCGGACGAAGAAGCAATGACTCGGCAATGCTAACATGACAAGCCCGGTCCGAATCGCGGAGTTTGTGAGGTACCCATGTCAAAAGAATCTTGCGGAAGCCAAGAGAGGAAGACGATTGCTGACGGATGACTTGCTGCACCCGAGGGTCGTTGCTAATTCCCGAGTGGTTATGTTTGGCTTCGAGATCAGAGCGCTGCGCAAATCATCATCATGAAGAGTTGACGGGCGTCGAGGACGTTCCTGTCCTTCGATAGAAATATCTCCGAACTCGAAGCAGTGATACCAGCGACTGACAGTGGAATGGTTACCACATCTATCTTGAATGCAGACGTTATTAGTTGCTTCTCTTGCAGAATGTCCTTGTAGGAATTCATAATACACGATGGGTCGAAGGATACTTGGATTTGTAGAGTCCATAACTGTTTTTCCGTGAGTGAAGAAGCCTTTTTTAATATTTCGCAATAGGTGTGGTCTACCTTACCGTTAATCGAAATTGGGAGCTATTCGCTTTCGAATAGCTAGCGATCGTCAAATTCCAAGTGTCGCTGGATTTTTTGGACAACCCAATATTTTCCTTAATCCTTTTCTTAGTTCCTAACAATAAGTTCCGTATACCAGCCAACTCCACGACTACTCTCCATTAGAGACAACTTGATTCTTTTACTGTAAATTACACATGATTCTCGAAGTTCTCTTGTTTCAGGTGGATCCACACAGACCTTGGCGTGCGTCATTTTTCCCGTTTTGTTTTATGTCTACCTACTTGCTCGACAGAAGAAAGCTGAGAAATGCAATAAACATGATGATTCTCCTCCCAGCCTCCGAGAGTGAGTCCGTTTCCACCTCCGTTTGACATCTCAGCTGATACGTGCATATGTCTATGAAACTCGACATTTTCTAGTGTACTCACTTATGCTCCGCGTAAAACGTTAATCCTGTGTATCTTTATAGTAGGTAAGTTTCTCTGTTGAAGTTCCTGTTTCTTTTACTGCTTCCCGTGATAGATTTTGATCAATTATCAGGGTGGGAAGGAAGGTTACAATCACCAATCACAGGCTCAGTGTGCTTCTATTCCTTCTTGCATGCAGTAGACCCTTTCAATGCAGTTACATCAGCAATACATTGCAGTCAAGCATGTTGTCAAACAGCAGCTAACAACATATGGCCGTTGAAAGAGAAGGACCGTAGGTGTAGTGGCTATTCGTCCTGAGATCCTCCGTGTGTCTCCGATCGCTGATTGCTAATTCGCGTCGTCCCCATCACTACACATCCGCAAACGGTAAACAGAGCCCGATGGGCATAGCCGCTCGCCTGAATTCTCAAAGGAAACGCTTGGATTACTTTGTTACCATAATGGTTTTGCAGATCTGAGATCAACCTTCGAATACACATACTACCCCGTACACGTAATACTGAGTGATTTGCGCGACATGATCCTTTCCCTTACTAGTCACTGAACTTATTCCGCAGTGGTCCATTCGCAATTTCAGTGCTTGGCATTATCGGAGGTGCAGCCGCCACCTTTTCTGCTGTGATCGAACTTTCAACAACTCGCTTTTCATTGCCATGCTACGTCAACCTATTCATTCATGAGGTAATCCTTTTTGTGATGTTATTATGTAATAATAGCATGGTATTAACGGCAAACAACTAGGGATTTGTGATATGGAAAGGTTCATGACATATGACTGCGACAATGAAAAGGGTCGATCGTTTGGTCAAAAGGCCGGCTGACCTATAGCAGTTGAACTGCCCTGCCTCATCATCCAAACATCAACCACCTCATGGCTTGTGCAAAATGCAGATAAATTGGAGATAAAATTTCAGAGCGATGCAATTTCATTCTAGTCTCTTAGAAGAGTCCTTTTCAAATCGTGCCGAAGATCGTGCCGAATATTACTGATTTCAATTAGTTCGCGCAATCTTGATTAGTTCTACCCTCTTGGAGTGGAATAGCCTCAGTCCGATTTTAATAAATGCGAAAAGAATGCCGGCAAAGATTAGTGTCTTTTTCGACAAAAATGTGCAAACAAGCAAAAAAGTGTAAACATAGCCAGAAAAAACAGAAGTTCCTAATACGATATCGATTTCAGAAAAACGCAGAAGATACTACAGCCAGTGTATATTGCTGTGGTGCTTATCAAAACATCACCCATAATGGTCTCACGGATCAATGTGTTCCTATGCCTAAGATACCCTTTTATAGCTGAAGAGTTATATTTTTATGAACATCTTTTATTATGGAAAGTGGCATGAGACGACAGATTCTGACGAAATACATTAAGGTGTGGAAAAGTGATTCAAAATGGGCTGTTGTGACTAAATCCTGTGATATCTTCTCAGGATGCTTCGCAAAGGTTTAACATCAAAAATTTCAGAGAAGGGTTTTTCATACAAGCTTTCTTTGAACAGTTCCTGCACGCTGTAGGCGTGTTATCTGTAAGTGAGGGTAACGTTCTCTTTTTCGCCCTTCTCTGAATAAACTAGGATGCTGAGAAAACCTGTCCGACATTGTCTCTTTACACGTTGATATTTTGCGAATTATTATTATTGTTATTATTATATTGTGATACTTAATTTTGGTATTGTAACGAGTAGGGACTCCGGAAAGGAGAGTCAGCGATATATGTACATATGTATGTATACTGTCACTGTGAATGCTGCGTGAAAGGTGCAAATTGAATTCCAACAGAGAATCATCCATTTTTTCGAATCTAACCTGAACACTGCTATCCCCAGCTTGGAAACCTCGCACTGGAAACCACCGTTGTTTTGACCTTCTCTTTGCATCTCCGCAACGTGTAGAAAGCCTGTTTAAGAGGATTTTCGTGGTGACAAAAGGTTGTATACTCCTGCTAGTCAACAACGGCTAACAACACGATACATTTGGAAAAGCGTCTTTCGGGAGTTGGCTGAAATCGTCTTAAAATATTTATCGATTCGTTATCACTGGGGCCTACTAAGCTGTAAAAACTGCTTACTACCGCGAGTATGGTAATTGATGTGCATTATTGAAAATCACTGATTCATTGTTGACTGTTTGCTCAAAACAGTTAGCATGTTGTAGTATATTAACAGTATTTGTTGTAGGTTGTTTTGCAGTTCAGATTTAGTTCAATTGTGTTCTTTTACCATGAAGTTGAATAAAGCGAAAGAACAAGACTGCAGTCTCAATGCAGAATCGAAAACGAATCTAGCTGGAAATGCTGTAAAAATCTGAATACCCGGTAAGTGAAAGTAGCAATGGACAAGTAAGTAACGATTTGGTTGGTCATAAGGCTGCTTTCTTGCCGTTCTCGTGGGATCTTTTGTTTTGTTTTTTATACATTATTCTTCATACAGGTTCTCCCCGAACTTCTTCTTGACCAGCGAGCTACACACGCTCATGCGTGCACCACATGTCCACAACCGCTCATCTACCATCTTACTCGAAAAGAGCAATGAAAAATTTTCATGTTCCGTATAAACGGCACTGTCTCACCCAAAATCCTCCCTTAGGTTTCATTTCTGGCATTCACCCATTAGAGGTAAGCACTCAAGGGCAAATATCCTTTCGAGGGTGTAGCTGTCATTACATTTATATTGAAAATGTCGTTCTAGTTCGATTATAGGAAATTGCGATCATGGAGGTAGTAACTTGTACATCGGCCGGGCACCGCAAGTCATTGCATAGGCCACAGACGCATCCAATACGCCATTACGATTCTGAATGGAAGCCGAATGCGCGGGATCCTTCTGACGGGATTGATTAACGCCCGAAACATTATTTAATTGCGCATCAGAGATGAAATGGAAAACAGCAAGCAGAGTAACTTCCATGTTCGGTTTTCTTGAAACCTGGGCATATTATACAACGTTTTTTTCACTGTTTTGCCGTACAGGTTTGTTAGGGCAGAAACCGCTTTATTGGTCAACGTTTCGACAAATCGTCGTCTTCAGGACCTGGAAGCAGTTCGGAGCTCCTGATCTGTGGCTTACACTAAAAGATCCCAACCGAGAAACCAACCTTCTGCAGTTCCACCAACGTTCAACCAAAAAAAGCAAGCAGAGTGTTCGATGATGCCTGATACCAATAGATGCCCATGTAAAACCATTTCTACTCTACAATCTCTCTTCTCTAGAAAATTGGTTAACGTGTGATCTACTTCCCCACCACGCTCTTAAGATCTCCACGCATATATATATATATACCAATAATTATTAATATATATACGCGACTTCGACTTCCTGCGTATCAGTAAGGAGGTTTCGCTCACGAATATCGCGAAGTGAAGATCCTCGGTCATTAATTCATGGTCCGTAGCGGTTGCACCATGCATCAAACGTGGAAATCTCGTCCTCGTCGTAGTTGAAATACGGTAGGTCCTGCATCAGCTCACCGTTTGCATCTAAAGACGGCTCTTCTTGCAGTCTTACTTCGGTCCCAGCTACTGCTTCACAAGCATAGCCGACAGTTGCTGCATGTGCTTATGAAATGCTTGGTTCTGCACTTGGGCGTATTGGCTGTGTTCCTGAAAGAAAAGCAGAAGCCTGAGTCGTCCACGGTGGCATATCCTAAATGAAGCTGGAACGTTGTTCGGCATGTCGTGATTCTTCGGATACTCCTGCGGCTGGTGTGATATCACCCTAGTCGTCAGTATTACAGCTTGAACTAGGAGTGCTTTGAGCTGCGACACATTGAGCTCCTTATGAAAATCGACTTGTACTCCATGGAAGGAGACTTTTAATTCGATCCGTCCCTTGAAAACATTTGTAAGTATCATTCAAAATCGGACTGCCAGCTTTGGTTGCCTATTAGTGTATCTTCATTTGGATTATTTTCAAGGTGGAGAGCAACAGATTGAGACTTCTAATCATAGTTGTTGGCATCGGCATATGCCGATTACCATTTGCGCTGCCTGTAGGCCCTTTGTCAGATTTTGTGTAGAGAAGAGTACCATTTACGACGAAGAAGGAGTGACGAGTCAGCCGATTATTACAATTCCGTCATAGGGAGAAGAAAAGCCGAGTGGTCCGACTGGTAATGTATAAATAGTAAATGAAGCACCGACTATACAATGTGAAGTTGTGTTGAAAAAGAAAAAAGTCACTGGTGTAAAACAACTTCCAGAAGCTGCAATGCACCGAAGATGCCCTGATTGCCAGTCACCGCGTTAGTTGGCCACGATTCCCCATTAAGTAGCCATAGGACAAAGTCGGAAATTCGATACACAGCTATGCCAACCTCCCCGTGAAACCGATTCGTATGCTGGCCGCTGAGTGGCAATAAGTAACATGCGGAACTGTGGATCGGACATGCCGCTAAATAAGAGGCAAGAACCTCAAAAGAAGCCGGCTTCGGCCTTGCCTAGGATCACTGAAAAAGATCTTCGATGAACTAACAAAAATCAACAATTAAACGAGGAACACGAAAAGAAGGAAAAGCAACCTATAGTAAAACACAGACACCACGCCAAGATCTAGTGGAAAGACTCCAGAACCAGGTTACATGAATCCAGAAAAGTATAAAAGTTTGTCTAATAGACGTGATTAAGGTCTTCAAGGTAGAGAGAACTCTGGGAAAGGCACTCGCCTCTCATCCTGCGACAGGTAGCGCTACCAACTGATACCGAAAAAAAGCCACTCAGCATCACCTGGTAACGGTACCATCACGACCATGATGCAAGCCTTATAAATCGATTATATGTCTTACATTAGGAATTCTTAATTTGGTTCCGAAGATCTTACCGTCACCTGATTGTAGTACTTCACGTGAAATCTTTTTCAGCGATCTTGCTCTACGAAAGAGAAATGAATCGAGTTTCAACGCCTGGTTCAATTCCTTTATTCTTTTGCATTGTAATGTAAAGCTATTAGACCTAGCAACATCTCTGTAAATAACGCGGAAGCAGAAAGGAGATCACTCATCATTTATCTGTTCTTTGAACTCATTAAACAGAACGTTTTCAAACATTCTCTGAAATAGGGGTTAGTTAAAGATCCGTGCCAATGAATATCCTGAAGAACATGATCTTGTGAAGTTTTCTAGACTTCCCCTAGTACAGCGAAGATAACTTGAAACTAGGGCCTTAGAACATTTACGAGTCTTTGCCAGACGAACAGCTCGCAAGCAGCGAACAACAGCACGAACACGGCACAGCTTTAGTGCCTGCAATTTAATATTGAGAAAGTGAACTCTCGTCGATGTGCAAACAAAGAGCTTCTAAGGTCAGTAGGAAGCTGCCGCAAGTCGTCATGTATTTTCTTAGGAGATTGGAAAGGCTGAATTTGTCGAAGGCTTCAGAAAGATACATGACACAATATTCACTACTCTCTCATCATTGGAGTCAATAATCTAATCAGAGGCGCTATGAAGATTAAAAGATTCAGAAACCCCTTTTAGGATCCCACGCTACTATTTTAGATCTACACGAGGGTGCAAACCAGTGAAAACAACTTTAAATTACTGTACTTCTAACATAACTCGATGAAATCAGTACTATACCAAGAGAAAACTATTGCAGTGAAGAGCGAGTAACATAAATTCAAAATAAAACAAATAGACATGACATTTTTATTTGAAGGTACCCTACAGACATAACTCTTTTCGATTTGTCTCAGTACTTTATGACGTTGTTTGTTACTCTGCGACGCGATCCCATACTTTCCACGGAGTTGGTAATAAGTTTCTGTGTTAAGGCATTCCATTCTTCTATATTCCATTTTTGCATTTGACGTTTTCTGGATGGCCATCGATGCATCAGAACAGTGCAGTGAGTCTACTCAGTGCATCCACACGTGCTCGGTGAGCTTTTAAAGGGGTCTCGCGAAGGCCACTCAACTCGTCGGATGACTACTCATTTCATGTATGTATTCCACGTACATGTACTGTTCGGTGCAGTCGCGCACTACCATCCATGAAAAAAGTAGACGCACACGAGGAAGGAGTACCTCGACACAGTAGTGCCGATGGTTAAGGGTTCCACGTCCATAATCTAGATTCCACCACGGCCTGGCAATATGACGCCTCCCCGTACTATGACCCCAGGGCCACCAGAACGTTTGCGTTCGGCAGTATTCCTGGAAGAATTGCGTGTTCTCTTCCAGGTCAGGTGATGGTGCGCCTAGAATTCCTGTTCAAAATGAATCTGCTTTGATCCGAAAAGAGCAAACGGTTCCGTTACTTGTTGATCTAATCGCTATCGACTCTGACACTACCAGAAACAGTCTCGCCGATGTGCGAGGGTCAAAGGGACACAATGTAGCGGTCGAAGGAACCACCGTCCTGCAACAATCCTGCCACTGTAGTGTTAAAAATGACTTGCCTGAAGTCTTGTTAAATGTCACACTACACAATGCGCATCCCTTGGTGTAGTTGATCTTGGCCAACCACCTGCTCTCCTTCCGGCTGCATTATCGAAGGCTCGAAACGCTGTCCACGTTGTAAGCGGAAAGGAGCTCCTATGCTGTGATACTCGTCATGATAATCTTTACTCGACTTTCTCGATGATCCCTCCTCGCATGAAGTCAACCAGAGTTGTCTGCGGGACATGTATTGAAGAATAACACCGTAGTACTTCGCAGCTTTTCGTTAATTGACAAAAAGTTTTTTTTTCATTTCCGTCAACTGCCTCGTTTTGCGCGGGCATCCATACTTCGTGACTTATTCTGGGTCAAGCTGAGCCACAAACTTGTCTCGAATCAAGATCCCCACGACTTTGACATCAATAAGCAAATCTCTAAGAGGAACGAAGTCAAACAAAGGTTGGCTTCCAGAGGTTTTAGGGGTGACTGAAATCATGGATTCTTTCCAAATATCATATTCTTCCACTAAAAACGCAGAAGGTTCAGAAAGATGTGATTGCATAATAAACGAGCATACTTACGGGAAAATATCTGTGATATCATGGTATAGTTCAGTCACGATAGGCACGAGTTTAGTCAGTATCCTGTAAACATCGTGAGGGCGAAAGCAAATCTGTGTGAGGCTGAGATCAATGCCGATCTGAACGTCAGCCCGAACCACCCGAATCAAGATCCACTCTCACGCATTTTATATAGATGTGAGATTATCAAGAAATACATAGTTTGAAGCTCAAATAATTCATGAAGCATTATTGGTCGTATTTCAGGAAGTTTTATTGCTATCGTTGTTATGGTGCGATACAGAGCGCTTTTTGTACGCAGCAAACGCAGTTGGCGCATTTGCACTCCTCCTTATTTGTGCACGGCTTACCAAACTGTTATCTCAGTTGACGAAACTGAGTAACGGTTCCTATATCACCTGAGTGTAGTGTCCGACACCGTAGTTGAGAACCTCCATTGTGAGCTTGTTTTCTTCAGGTACGCCATGGTAATCTAATTCGCTGAACCATGAATATACATCCTAAAATTGAAAGTATATTTTTCGAAAGGCTGCTAGAATTTGGTTCTCTCACTCCTGCTGCGGCGTGCGTCTTGTTAATGTTAATCCCCTCAGACATTCACAAGTTTTGTCCCCAGTAGTTCCCGTCAGCATAAGAATTGTGAATTTGCATACTTTGACGTAGTCCATCATGCCCTTTTCAATGGAGCAATCGTAAGTCTGCAACAGATTGTTATTCGAGGTTCTGCAAAATTCCCATACGTTTTTGCCTTTAATTTCATAGAACGATAAATTTCTAATTCTGCTTAGGAGAGGCCTGCTGTAGAGCCTGATCTTCGCAATACTGTACTTTTATTTCCTTTGTTTCCTTCCCTCCACTGCTGTAAGTTTTCTTCTGAGCTTTCCTTTTTCGCGAAAAAGTTGCTACATTCTTCCACCTACTTCCTTGCTTCCGTGAATTCGCTCGAAGCTTCTTCGTTCACTCCCGATGTGACTTTTGAGATCACCAGCTATTGTGAGATACCCCCTCGGGAACTGATCGGATGGCCTCGTCAAGGCACAAACAGTATCTTTCCTTTCCGTAATCGGGTCAGCAGGCTTATGGTGCGTACACAAATATGATTGTCAAAGTCCCCTCTTCCGTGCCTATCCTTGCAGCCATGAGTTAACTGCTGATCCTTTGGACGGCGGGGAGTCTTCTCCGCTTTAATAGAGCTCGATATCCTCTCTGAATTTTCTGGTCACTGCTACTCCTCAGCGAGTTTCCTGAAGACCTAGGACTTCGATGCTACTGCGCTTCACTGGGTCAGCGACATCTCAAGGCATCCCAGTAAGCGATAACACGTTAGAGTAGCTGATTTGTCCATCGAATTCGCAATAGAACCATTGGGCCATATGCTCAATCTGCAATCTCTTCCCTTAAAAGGCTCAAAGAGAAGTTAGATAGGTGGGTGAGGTACCTCCCTGCGTCCACCATTTCCTCAAACCTCATGCATTCCTTTTTCGTTGTTCGGCACTCGAGTCAGGAAGTCTTGTAGTTTGAGAGTGAATGCGGTTCTGCAGCAGTGGGCTCGAGAACCCTTATCTTCCTTTCGGTGACTCGTGGTCGTATTTCAAATATCATAAACCTAATCAGTTGGCTTTATATATTTAGGCAGCTAAAGGTCGTAAGTATTCCTGCCCATAATACGAACCTCATATGAATGTTCATTCATGCATCCCCTTCAGAAATATACTTGAAGGCACCACCTACTACGTGGTAGCCATTATGTTTTGCGCACACACCCCTGACTCGATTCTTCGGCTACCACCATTTGTCTACTTTCAACTCTGCTAACGCTATTTGAATTCGCATTCATGGCCCATTCATGGTTTGGCAGCATAATCTTCGATCATACAGTATTTAACAGTCAGTGCTGTGCTACTGTCCTGGACTCGGAATTTTGAAATAATGATCCCCACATCTGACGCTAGACTAGAACTATTATTTTCAGTTTCTATCGCAGGTCTATGTTCTAGGGGACGCAAGCAGATTCTGCACAGATCAGGTTTCCGATGTGTTGTGTGTCAATGTTATATGGTCTGAAAATTCTGCTTCCAAGGTGCGTCTTATTAAAACATCACAATCGGACGGTCGTTCAAAATATATTGAAGAAATTCAAATGTCAAACTATATAAATATGAATCGATTGCTTGCAAACTGGAAGGTATGTGGACGGGTTGACTTCAAACAATTCTGTGAATCCAGCAGGCCCGAAGTCTTTCAATAGTTCTTACATAGCCATTCTGGCTCTGAAATCCTTACGCTGGGTACGTGGATTAGAGAAGTAGGGCTTTCATATCGAATCCCTTTGATTTTATTTCGAACACTCTCTTCCTCATTCAGTTCAGTGTCATTACGCTAGCACAAAAAGCTCTCAAGGTTGAATTGGCTCAACATACTACTTGTAAAAAGCTGGTTCGCTTCTTCAGATGTCCTAACGAATAATCATTTGAGCCAAATTAGTGGCGTATCTTCTATCACCAAAGGCCACTGTCCTATATTGCGGAGAATTCGCAAACAAGGAACAGTCAGAATAGAATCTTTACCAGCATAAATAGCCCTTTGTCTGTCTGCTTGCCTGCCTGTACGAAAATGGACATTACTAGAACAAGCACCTTGAGGGGTGGGGTCCAGTTCGAAATGGATTGGGCCTGAGACAAAATAAAAAATCACGTGTGAGTTCAGAGGTACTACGCTCACGGGGAGCGAGACATTCATCTTAGGGGTTGGTGCTAAAGGCCAAATACCCTATTTGGTTTTATAGCAACCTACATGCTGGAAAAACTGAACCAAGGTAGGAATGGGTCAGCGAATGAACCTCCACTCTCTCTTGACATCTCCAATGAGGCTCCACCGTCCTCATAGTAGGCGACACTTTTTACATAAATTCATAACTCCATTGCACGAGAGCCCAAATATCAGAAAAATGAAGATATTAACAAGGTCTTACATGTGCCAAGCATTCATAACTTACCGAAGCTCCGCCTACGGTGGGCGGATCATGCGCAATGACAGAATGCGTTTTTTAAAAGGAATCTATGCATTTATGGAAGAGCGATGAAACCTTCGCGGTGTGCTAGATGTGCAGCGAGGGGACTGGCTGTCAGAAATTTACGAAAAACGTCCGTTGCGCGCGTCCGTCGAAAGTAGGTCACCCCGCCCACTTAGCGCGCGACGCACCCCATTGAGGTCTCGAGATGCCATCACAGTACCAGCAAGTGTCAATGGAGCGAATGATTCCCATTTATCCGTGTTATCTTCTCTGTGGCTGGCTGCTGTGAAGCAAGCGGAAATCGTATGCCCCACTGACAAGTGCGACGTCTGTCAAGTACAATACCCTCCCTAATTATTCAAAAAAAGGCGAAAAAGACGCGGATTCGCGTCTTTTTCGTCTTTTCTCTATAACTAGGTGAGTTTACACTTTTTTTCATGCATGATGTTATATAGTTCGACTCAGCTCGTCGAGATCTATAAAATGGTGAGTTCAAAATTCGGAAAACTTCGATTTTTAGGTCCTCGGTCCACCGAAGTTCCTGGGGGTACGTCATTAGCGGCGACGCTCGCTATAATTATAACCAGAAAGCATTCTCCTCAATTGAAAGTATTCAGTGAGTTGTAGGGCAGCTGTCATAGTTGAAAACTAAGCAGAAAGTTGACCATTGCATTATTCATGCTTTTCTGATCATTTTGGTACCATTTTTTTCCGAAATGGACGAATTCACTCGTGCACCATTCTTGAACGATAGCGACT
Organism: Haemonchus contortus; assembly: GCA_000469685.2. Lineage (NCBI taxonomy): Eukaryota > Metazoa > Nematoda > Chromadorea > Rhabditida > Trichostrongylidae > Haemonchus > Haemonchus contortus. The sequence continues at coordinate 26,342,099 of LS997566.1, forward strand.
TTTTAATTTGAGAAATAGCAAATATGAGTTGATTCTCAATGCTAGTAAATGATCTACCTACACTTCAGAAATAGTGGTTCCCTACAGTATGCATATTGAATGCACGAGTTCAATAGTAACAGAGTTTTTATCGTCCAAATTTCGGTTTGCGGCATATTTTCGCACAAAACACACGTTTTCTTGCGTTTTCAAGTAGGATTTTCGATGTTGATGAGGAAGTTACGCCTATCATCGAAAGTGTTCATACTAAACTTTTTGTGAACAACCACGGATATGAGTAATAGTTACTTGTTTGGATCCTCAGGCTTCATAAATAGCTTCCGATCTCAGCCCAAAGCACAGGAGACTGAACCACATATTTTTTATTTGAAGTAAACGTATGAAATCCTACACCGTTAAAATCCATTTCCAAAAAGCTATTTAGCGGTATAAAAATCACTTAACGAATCACACTTCGAATTAACACCTTTAGCACCATAATTCCATTCTACTCTGCCACTCGGCCACTCAATTAGGCATGTGGCTCAAGCGGCCGAGGCAGCATATTGATTGATTGCCTGTTTGCTTTGATGTGCGCCATCAATCGAACATTCTTGGAAATTTGCTCTCGTGATTGAATGTGCACGATTCTAACACGCAACTGTTTCCAACAAACCTCACTTTGCAGATTACGATATTTCTTTTCTACTGGGGTTGAGTCATACTTTTGGAATTCATTTTATGAAGTGATGGTCGTATTTCTCGTCTGCATTTGTATCATTTCCACCTTGTACATTTCTGGGAGCCGATGATGCATCGTCTTTCCACAGAAGCTGGTTACAGCACCTTAAGTCGATCCCAGGTATTGTCCCTCGACCTTAGCGGCTCCCACAGTGATTACCAAAGGAGTTTCTTCGCACCTCGACAATAGTCTGCCTACTAATGGTGCCGCAGTCGTAAACTATTTTACAACCTACACATTCAAATGCAGCCGCTATTATCTCTTACTAGCGAGCATGATAATGATACAATTATTCAAGTTGCAAAGTTTTTGTTGCAAACACAAGAATATCCACAATTACTATGAAAAATTCGTGTGGGAGGAGTTGTCACAAAAAATTTACATTTCTTGAAAATCATCTTGTTTTGCAAGGAGATTTGAAACAGTTGCGTGTTAGAATCGTGCACATTCAATCACGAGAGCAAATTTCCAAGAATGTTCGATTGATGGCGCACATCAAAGCAAACAGGCAATCAATCAATATGCTGCCTCGGCCGCTCGAGCCACATGCCTAATTGAGTGGCCGAGTGGCGAAGTAGAATGGAATTATGGTGCTAAAGGTGTTAATTCGAAGTGTGATTCGTTAAGTGATTTTTATACCGCTGAATAGCTTTTTGGAAATGGATTTTAACGGTGTAGGATTTCATACGTTTACTTCAAATAAAAAATATGTGGTTCAGTCTCCTGTGCTTTGGGCTGAGATCGGAAGCTATTTATGAAGCCTGAGGATCCAAACAAGTAACTATTACTCATATCCGTGGTTGTTCACAAAAAGATTAGTATGAACACTTTCGATGATAGGCGTAACTTCCTCATCAACATCGAAAATCCTACTTGAAAACGCAAGAAAACGTGTGTTTTGTGCGAAAATATGCCGCAAACCGGAATTTGGACGATAAAAACTCTGTTACTATTGAACTCGTGCATTCAATATGCATACTGTAGGGAACCACTGTTTCTGAAGTGTAGGTAGATCATTTACTAGCATTGAGAATCAACTCATATTTGCTATTTCTCAAATTAAAAAGTCGCTATCGTTCAAGAATGGTGCACGAGTGAATTCGTCCATTTCGAAAAAAATGGTACCAAAATGATCAGAAAAGCATGAATAATGCAATGGTCAACTTTCTGCTTAGTTTTCAACTATGACAGCTGCAATACAACTCACTGAATACTTTCAATTGAGGAGAATGCCTTCTGGTTATATGTAATTATAGCGAGCGTCGCCGCTAATGACGTACCCCCAGGAACTTCGGTGGACCGAGGACCTAAAAATCGAAGTTTTCCGAATTTTGAACTCACCATTTTATAGACCTCGACGAGCTGAGTCGAACTATATAACATCATGCATGAAAAAAGTGTAAACTCACCTAGTTATACAGAAAAGACGAAAAAGACGCGAATGCGCGTCTTTTTCGCCTTTTTTTGAATAATTAGGGAGGGTATTGTATCGCGGGCGTACCCGCCGCAGCGATGGCTGCGGCGTGATCTAGTTTCGACGGATGCGCGCAACGAAGCGCACCCGAAATTTACGATGCCGTTCTAAGCGTTCTTTGCTGTGAAGCATGCGCTAATGTTCGTGGCCCGATTGGCACTGTATTTGGTATAAGGATTTCAGATCCAAAGCTATGTTGGTCGATGAATTCAATGACACAGCTTTTTTTTGTTATGAGGCTGGCCGTGTTTAGTAGTTTTGATGCGTTGTAGAACGCATTTGATTATATGAGCAAAATTATCAAACTGTAAAGTATCCAGAAAGATCCCTTTTTCTTTTAATATCAGGGCCTTTTTCTAGGATAAAATAAGAAGGATAGAGAGTTCAGTTGTTGACCAATCCCGTCTAAGGGATACACCCCCGTATACGACTGTTATTCAGAACTTTAGTGGTGTAGTGAATGCGTAAGTAGCCTAAGCAATGGATTGCGGAGGCCAGCCGATATACGGGTCAGTGCTTTTATTCTCCCACCCGAGTCTGACCAATTAATCAACCCTGAGAGTTTAGGGTTTGGTAGGCCTAGGCGGATAGATCTGGAACTCGAACGCTTGATCATGTGTGTAGAATAGTGCGCCACTCGTCACTATTCTGCCCGTTCTCCAGGATCAGGGTTTATAACATATACATATATGTATATAAGTATATATAGATATACATGAATCAATATAAGTTCACGACTATCAATGAGCAGTCGATATGTGAGCATTAACAAAGCATTGAGCAGGAGTCAGCTTCAGTAACTTGAAGAAAAGGTTGCTGTTGTCAACACAGGAAAGCCGATTAAAACGAATGATTGATATTTTGAAGGAGGAGGCAATTTGATGAGTGTAAGATGAAAGAAGAAAGCCTTTTGAAGTTGGTGCTTACGCGATTATGCCTTCGACTCCATTTCATAAGTCAGAAGTAGTAGATGGTCGATGTGTATGTGATCTACACAATGACTTGTGGAGGACCACCTGAATAATACAGACCAGTTTTCATCCTCTCTCACTGTATGGTACTTATTAATAAGTCGGTAGCGGAAGCCTGAAATTTCAGATGGTCTGGGGAGTACCGATCCCCGAACTACGCATATGTGATAGTGGGCTCCTTGCCCCATCACCAACTTCGCTCAGGCTCATACAGTCTGGCAGAGTTGGCGACAAAAAGGACATAGGGTCTGCGCTGATTAATTAAGGTTTATTGGGGCCGTAGGGGGAGGGGTTCAGAGTAGACATTTCAGTGAGAGCTACTTTTTCATTAATTCGACCACGTGCTCGTTCTCAAACTGTGCTTGTGCGTCAATAATCCTCTTATCTCGACAAGAAAAGAATCTGAACGGTGCTTATTATCTGACGCTGGTGAACGGCGTTCCTGCGTTTCTTAGTACGCTTTCATGTTTTCCGACCACAGCTTTTTTCGAATGAAACGTTTACCAGCTGTGAGCCTTTCCTTGCCTGACTAAGCTCCTTCACATTCTAACTGAAAGTTGTGTGGCGTGTAATCTAATCATATTTGGATTCAAACCCTTCTAGAGAGGCTGAACTTCCTTTTAACCTGTAGAAAACCTGCCTGTAGATTCTTGCGATTGTACGGATCATAGTGTACCGTGAGTTCATGGAAGGCAGCGAAGAATGCAGAAAAATCGTTTTGACTGTTCGCCTCAGGAATTCGATCAGAATCACTTCGAATGGAAATCGTGAACATGTTCCAGACACTAAGGCCATCGATAGCTCGGGGGTAATGCTAGCTGCCTAGCCAGAAGGTTGACACTTCGCTACAGGTTTTCACAAAATTTCTCAATTGTTTATCTCAATTTCTCAATTTATGTCGTCATGACTGCTTTGACTTCCTTTTTTTTTTACAACAAACGGCCTTACAGCTTTTCTTCCATCTTCGCTGTATACAGTTTCCCATACGATTTTGCAGAATCTTCATGAAATATTCAGTTCAGAAGTGCACAGACATGCTCTGTAGGTTATTCTCCTGCTGTTATTTTTTCTACATTTTTCACTGCTCTTCTACTTTAATTTAATTCCAAATTTTTGTGTTCAACTCCTTCCTTTAGCATTTATCGAGATCGTAGGAAACTGCTACCCTCAAGACACTCATTCAGTTGAGACCTGCACCAGATTTCTTCAGTTGGGAGTTGTCATGATAACATGTCGAATTGATGGCTCACAACCTGTCAGTCCCCCTTTTTTTGGTGTCTATCTTGTAGGATGATCGAACCCCCTGAGCAGCCAGGTGAGGAGCATGCGTCAGCTCAGATTGTCTGACCACGAATACCTTAAAAAGAGTGGAATTCAGGCAAGCTTACTCGGCTAAAGCTTTTCTCTCAAGTAGCTGCTTCACCGGGAGAATTTCGAACTACTTGGATTCTTATGAACAAATTATACCAAAAGCACAGCACCAAGAACTGCCTTCGAGCCTCGAAATAGTGTTTCCGCAGCTACTTCGAAGAATAACGCTCTCATTATACTAATGTAGTCGAAATTGTTTAAATGAATCTTTCAGATGCACATGGTTGGAAAGGCTCCAGTTTTTTCTGGGTCCGGGAACTTCTCCCCTAACACGGCGTCGCACACGCCGCACCCGCCGCCTATCTCAGGATTGCGGAGGAAGATTGGAGCGCGCAATTTATGAGGTAAGGAGTCCTTTGATTATTTGAATTGGCTGGCCGCTCTTTTCGATTCCAATGCGGTCTTGATCGTCGTTCATAAAGGAGGAGTCATTTCAATTAAGCAAGCCTAATAAACATGAAAACTAAAAAGAAACAGAAGAAAAAACGATAAATTCCAATGAAAAAGCAAGCCAGTCAAGGAAAAATTTCGCGTCCTATCGATTGGCGGGAGGCGGGGTGAGTACCGTAATTGCAGTGACATTGGCCGCATGCCGCAAGGGAGAATGCCGCGATAGGGGAGAAGTTCCGTTACCCGTTTTTTCTGATGTGCTACTCATAAGTTGACCAATGAATAAGATGGAGACCGGAATCTTCAAGAAAGATGGTGGATTATGTGATTTCCAACGAAGTGCATGCATTGGTCCAAACACCTACCTTGTCACCAGTATGGAACAAAATAATTATCCAAGGCTTACAAAAGTGCCACGCTGGGACATTCCACAAAAGTTTCTGAGTGCAGTATGGAGACAATCTTTGGTTCTTATTGAGCCCTGTCTGTACCTATTTTTCAACCCGGCAGCGGTCTATGTGCTATACTCGAGAGTCAAAAAAATCATCTCCGAAGGATATCTCGAGAACCATTCTAATAGGGATTTACGCTTTTAATTTATTCATGGTCATGGAAAGGATACTTAATGGATTTGCATATAGATGAGCATAACTCAGGGTAAACGAGATCTTAGAGCAATGAGAGTATCCCAGTTGAACGTAACGTTGTGGTGCTTCTTTAACTAGGAGTGCAAACTCAATCACTGAGTGAACACTTCTCACATTACCACAGTTCACCCTTTCGATGCAGAATGATAATTTGAGCCTCACTGTAGAGTGCATCTGCTATCTAGGAAAGTGCGCAAGGAAAATTAAGAAATAAGGGTAGCCTTTCCTTATCATTGTCCAGACCAATGTTGAATACAAGGCGAATCCGAAAATTAATTAATCAACACACTGTGCCCCATCTTATTTAGTGGTATTGTCATACTCCGATGATGATGTACTTTTCGCTTAGTAAAAAAAGTGTTCCTACAATTCTTTGCTGATCCCGAGAGAGTAAGAACATTTCCATTCATCTCCAGGATATCGCAGTTCGAAAGGGTTAATCCTAGGTGAGTAATACGAATGTAAAGGCATTCTCTCGAGCTCCTCCCTGAGGCTCCCTTTAATCCCTTCTCTGTTTGGCCGGTTCTCACCGTTCTTCAAACTGTGTAACTGATTTTCCAATGAATTTTTATATTGAACGTCGTATGCCTTTGTTTTACAGGAGAGAGTTTGTGGCCTGAATGCCAGGACCTCATGCATCTAGGCCTCAGTAATGAGGGCGATTATCCTGAACGGATGGCAGTGGGCCGAACCGGCCTCAAACCAAACAAAGAAGCTATTTAATTCCAGATATTCGATCTATCATTATGGTTCACCCATCTAGGTGCTATATCGTTCCTACGTCTGAGGAACGATATAGCACCCAGATGGGTGAACCATAAAGGGAGAATCATTAAAGGCAAACAAGCATTTGTTGTTAACGCTGTTGTTTACTTGTGGTCCTTGGATGCCACCTAGTACTTCGTGAATGTTATGGTGTAAAATTGTACCATGTTTAGATTTCGAAATGGAAAATATAGTACGTCTCTCTTCCTCCCTCTGGTCCTTGTTGTATTGAGGCCCGTTTCTAAAAGTGCTGGTACGCATGAGACAATCGACAATCGGCTTGAACCTTGTTGAAGATTGGCTTCTCTTCAAGCAGACCTAAACTTCATAAGTCAGAAGCTTCGTGGGAGACATCTCTTGAGAATCTCGATTTCTCTGCTCTCATTGTCGACGTGTTGATGAAGCAGAACCGTTCGTGTTTTTGTCAACTGGAAAATGGTTGGGAGCGTTTTAATCGGATTAGCTCATAGAACTCTGGGCCGTTACCACCAGGTCACAGTATATATTGCCCGTACCGTCTACCTTTTTTCTAGTCCCACTGCATATAATCCATTCAGGGAGCATTTTGCTCCATCATTCCAGACTATTCCTCAAAGTGATTTTTACTTTCAACTTTACCCAGGTCAAATAAGCTTTTGGGTGATAGTATCGAGTAAGGCTTTCTTATGCAACAAAGTCCGTTTGCTGTGCAATTAATGCTTCGAGATCACCTTTGTTGTAGCATGATAGTGAGCGTACGCTACGTGTTGTTGGAAAGTAGGACTTGCGAAACCTCCAACGCCACCTTTGTGTATTATAAGTATTAGTATTAGCAAGTAAGTATATAAGTAGTAGTATTAAATAACCTGCTTGCGTGAATGGCCTATAAAAATTCTATTAATGCCTCATTGTTAATGGAAAATTATAAAAATCCCACCTTCAAATTGGTCTTGCCTCTTGGGCAAATGCCTATGCTGTTTTATTTTGTACCCTACATATATTGCCTTCATCGCCGCCTTTTACGCGCTGCACAGCATTGGTGCTAATAAGTTGTTCATCGAACGTTAGTTGTTGAATTAGTTGTTTGAATAATTGCATTAATCTATCGTTCAATGTTCCTTAGGAATTTTAACCACCCATATGTCAGATAACGTCAAAAAAGAACAAAGAGCTCCGCAAAGTCAACATAGAAAAATAGCAATGAAATGTTTTTGTGATACAACGCATATTCTGTTTTCAATAAAAGTTTCGCCATTAAAATCTTTTATGATTTAGGGAGCCTTCGATACAAGTTGTTTATGTACTTGAAGTATTGATGTGAGAGAGCAGGAAGCATAGAAAAAGAATTGTTGACGTTTCCCACTGCAAGGATGGAAATCATAAATTTCGACACAGAAATTATCAAAACCAATGGATACTATGGTTTAATTCCTCTGTGACGAAATGTACACAGCAATGCCTAGGCTCTCCAAAAAAGATTGTCTTCCTTGGAAAGTGGCAAAGTTCTGATGTAGTGACGCGGGCCGACGTGGTTTGATTTATACATTGAATGGATTGATGTTGACGTTGTGTTCTTTCCAACTTTTTAGGATTCAATTCTGATTCGATTTAACCTCGCCGGTTTTTGCACTTCTCCATGACGAATGATCCCAAACATGGTGGTCATTTTTTGTAGTTCATGCTCACATATCTGCTATTCTTTTTATATCTTTTTCGTCGTTATCGTAAAGCCTTGGGAAGGAGGACCACAATAGGCTTCGCATGATATAAAATTAAGGTCCTCCCTCATCCGATAGAACATTAAAATAATGTTATTCCTTAGAAGAGGCGTATTATCGTTGATTAAACAGCAGCTTCGTTCTTCTTTTGGGTGCTTACGATTTACAACGGCTTCTCTTTGTCTTTTTTGTGTTGTAGAGCACGTGATGCTTTATAGACTTTGTGTGTGTGCTTAGTCTAATGCGATTACTACTACATAAACCGATAAAATAAGGGTCGATTGAGCTGGACGTGACAATTTTTCTATCATTCCTTCCAATGTGAATAGAGGCGATCACGATGTCATCTTCCAAGTAATGACTTCTATTTTGATTCGGTAGCGATGCACTTCATTTCTAGGTCTGTATGACCTATTTCATTTCCCTGAAAATCTAAAGTTCCATTTGTGTTTGGTTGCTATTCAAGGCCCCGCAGTTTTACTCCATCCATTTTTTGCTCCAAGGAGATGGTTTTATTAAAAATCCTCGGATGATCTTTCTCGAGCTAGTCCATCATGGACTATGGGAATTGAGCTTTCCACGCGACAAATCACGTTTCAAGTGGAAATCTGTTATCTGTCGTCTGTCTAGTTCAGTTTATCTGTCGTACACCCCTACCAGAAATTCTTGAAAAGCAGCATTATTCTGGTTCCTCCGAACTAACTGCTTTGTGTCAACATAGCGAAGACATTCATCAAAAAGATAAGCATAAGACGTGACGGCGCCTTATTCTTTCGCAACTTTCTTAGGGGGTTCGTGATTATGAGAGACGTCGTTATTAATCGCACTGAGCCCTCTCCAGAAAGTCGACCGCTTGATTGCTCCATCCTTGCACTGCCGATAGAACTGGGTACAGCTTATGTGAAAACAGTACAGATTTGGGACAGCAGGCGAACGCGAGTATAATCGGCACCTTGCATCTTTTAACAGCTTAGAGCTGTCGCTTTTTCCTTAATCCGGATGGTTGAAAGACTTTCAGATAGGCATGATTGATACATCTAAGGGACTCTTATTCTTTTACAGTGCAAAAAGAGGACAGGCTGTGATTGGACAAGTCCTGGCAGTTCAACTTTTTATCCTCTGAAAACACGCTATCGATGCCCACTCGCAATCGACCTTCATTCCAGATCGCAGTGGCTTCGAATACGTATTGGTCCATAAAATGAGAGACCCTGGAAGGATGGAAGGCTGTGTTGGTTTGGGAAATATCCGATCCAAGTTTCAACCACTGAGCTGCATGTGTGATGGTAGGCCATTCGCCCGAATACCATGTCGGACGCTGTGAATTTCTGCGGTTTTTGCTTTTCTGAACAGTGTGAGCCCTCTGTTTTCAGAAAGCAGCCAGTAAACAATGTAAACAGCAGTAAATATCTCATGCTGCCTAGAATAGCCTCTCTAGAGCAATATCAACTTCACCTTCTCTAGATATTTTCTTCACCACAACAGCATACCACTTTAGAAGCCTAGGTGTGCATTATGTTTCGAACAATGCTCACCTACAAAAGAGATTGCAGCAGTACAGCTTCCTTCAAAGATATTTACAAGGTCTCCCACACTCATGCATAGGTTGGCAATCACGTTGGAATTCAAACCTTCGCCCCTTCAAACCCCCCTTTAAGGACATTCTTCGCAGCATGGGGTCTGGCATGTTCGTGGGGGAAGAGCACCTCGTGATGTTTTCGTGCGAATAACGGCCGCTTTTAGGTGAGAGTATCCTAAAAACTGTCAAGTTCGTGTTCGTAGCGGTCAGCAGTAACAGTTCGGTTGGGCTCAGCAGCTCATAGTACACAACACCCTTCTGATCTCACCACCAAATGCACACACAGCACTACTTTTTGGCAGTGGACATTCCGCTTTCGTTGCAAGTTCTCGAGTAAAAAGAAACCATCTCAGCAGGTTCTTTCAGAAGGAGCTTGTCCTCCATAAGTATCGAGAAGCATCCGGTGGGTTTCAATGCCATTTTCTTGAAATCAAACAGCAGGAGAAGGACCATCCGGGAAAACGGTCCATCGCGTTCCATAACCAATCAGTCTGAGAGCAACAGGATTTTGGGGCAAAACTGATCTGTCTGCCCTTAAGTAGGTAGCCAACACCCTATTTTACAGAATATGACAGGTTTCACCGGTAAACCCTAACATGGTTCGCGCAACAACCCTTCGGATTCGGCGGCGGGAATTAATGCACACACCTAATATTATGTGGCTACTTAGATCGATAAAGAACAGCCGAGAAACTACCAAAATGTGTAAATACAGAACTTACCCTGTGGAATTTCGCTCTGAAAATTCCGAATCCGATCAATGAAGGCAAAAAAAGACGGAAACTTAAGAGCAACTTTAGAGTAATATGAGGAGAAGTGAAACAGAAAAGCACGGTTGGGAGGAGTGTGTCCATCCAACTAACAGAGACCTTCTGGTATTTAATCCACTTCTCCCATTGTTTCACAACTTTTTTTGATACCGTTGTTCGTGGGATTCACCGTTGGCATTGTCGCAACGTAGCAATGACGTGGTCATCGATTGCACATCTTCTTCCCCACTGTGTTTTCTTGCTTTCCTGAAGATCGAGATACATATATGAAAAGCTCCCAAGTTCGGCTTTCTATGACCCTCGGCATAATTGTAATACTGAGTATACGGTTTTCTTGAATTCTTCATGAGGTTTGTAAATAAGCTTGATTAGGCTGACGTTTCGGCGGGGCCGCCTTCTTCAGGGCCTGAAAGGATCATAACAATTTGCGACTATCCGGTCAAGTGTCTCCAAGGACCCACTGAAGTTCTTCTTAAATCACTGCATGCCTGAGGGTCTCGAACTTCAGTGTGTTAGTGTAGCCTCTGATAGGATAGTCACGAAATGTTATCCTTTCAGGCTCTGCTAGAAGGCGCCTACGTCGAAACGTCACCTTATTTACACATCTCGTGAAGAGTTTAAGAGAACAATAAAGTCTGTAATAATATATGAAAAACGTTGGGAGCCGGGTCTAAACCATTTGCGCGTTCTACTCTTCGGACCGTCACTTTTTTAGCTCTCTGGTTTTCCATCTGACAGAATGTAGTGAGAAGTTCCTCGCTACAGTATGACACTTCTTCGCATCTTCCCACGCTGTCCGAAATACAGTTGAGAGCTGGCGCCAAGCGATTCTCATATTTTTAGGTCTTCAAAGAAAGCGTAAAGAGGATTCACAATTTATGAAAACGGTATGGCTACGGTGCAAATTTCATGTGAACACGACTGAAACTCGTTTCTCAATAGAATCAGGAAACTTCTAAAAAATTGGAAAAAAAAATTGCTCCCTGACTTCCTCTTATACGTACTTGTGGGGTCCTCTTAAGAAGAATTTGATATGGCAGTTCAAGTATGTATTATTCCGTACATGATTCTTGTAGAAATAAAAATCTAAAACTCATCTCCGGTTGTCTACAATCCCTCTTTGTTATCAACCTTTCCGATATTGACTTAGTCAATATCGAAAAGCTACTTAATGCGAATAACATCTATTCATTTTTTATCTATTTATTTTTTATCGTCTGATGTCTCTTTCTGGTTACTGTAACATTCGGCATAGTTCACAGATCTACGAATTTCCCAGCAACGAATGCATACTGAAGAGCAGCAATTGCTTTGTTCTATCAAGAAGCTGACGGATGTCAAACTTTTTGAACTTATCGTAAGCCACACTGTAAATGGAAGCTGCCTTATACTATTTAGTAGCTAGCAGTACCCTAATTTACAATATGTAGTAACAGGCATGCAAGGCGTACATACTATTGTATCAGGTTGATGCATAATTATTGCAGTTTTTTCATCAAATTTTTCTTGAAGAAACAGTAGAAATTTAAGCAAAGACATGTTCGAATAATTACTCCGGAACATGTCCACCATCTACGCCAAGCACTGCTTCCCATTTGATAGGCCGTCGAATTTCACAGGCGACGAAGTTTCGATTGCTGGAGACGATCCACGCCTTGACGTCGGCCACCAACCAATTCATCCATTTTGTCGAAAGTTTTGTTCGTTAGCCAGTTTTTCAACAGACGGTTGACCTACTATTCCATAGGAGTTTCTGTTGGTGGTTAGGGCAAACTTAGAAACAGATTTGTTTTGACTTTATTACATGAGCGCTATACCCATGTGGAGGATCACAGAAAAACAAATGATAGTAAAGCCCTCGGTACAGAATTCGGTACTATAAACAGATAAACACATTGAAGAAATGCGAAATCAAAAAAAAATCAAAAAAACACAAATCAAATATAAAAGCGAACTCAGGAATGAAACAATAAGGAGAAAACAATAGAAAATTAAAACAACATAGGAAAATTCAATGAAAAAGTGGTGAGCAAGCAAATAACGAAAAGGCTAAGGCATATGTTGGGCAACTACTTTCTATTCATTATTCGGCTTTGGCTGATTGTTCCATTGTCGAGAAGTTCGTTGAGATCACTTCGTGACAGCCCTCTCTTCCAGCCTTTTTGGAAGTAATAGGGCATAACTTGGCGAATATGAAGATGACTTTTCGACATTTTTTCATTCAGAGGATTAGGAAGATTATATCTATTGAGCCTCAAATTCAATACTGGAATTGTAGCGAGAGAAAAAAGTCGCGAGGAAATCTGCAATAAGTATGCATCAACCTATCATAAACGCTGTACATATAATACGTAGGCGTTATCGTGTGAGATTTGCCTACTTCACGGAAGTCTAAGTAGTGATTCCCTTGCTTTTTGAGGAAAACCCCGTTGTGCACTTTCCTATAATGGTATGTGATAATTTATTTTTATTTTACATTTTGTCAAATTGCTTGACACAGCTTTTTGTTTGCTGATTGTGCTACTGTTAATCTCAATTCGGTGATAACCCACAGCAAAGCGTACCAATGTTCTCGTACACTTTCTGATTGAATGAAAAAATTTGACGGACGAAATATAATTAGCTTTTTCCTACGTGTAACCGTTTTAGACAATGTAGAAGGTCTAACTATAGAAGGTGATACGTGTATTCGTGGGAACGACAGAGGGGCACGGCTCATGTACTACAAATTAAAACAGAAGTGTGGATCACGACACCTGAACCGATTGATGTATAACTTTGAGCTGAACCATTCCGTGACTACGGTTGCGGAAGTCAGTGCAAAGAACCATAGAAACAAAGGAGTTGAGTTCAAAAGAAGAGAAACTGAGTAGGTATGTGCTGTTGGCCTTTAAAGATGGTTCGTTATAGAGGCAGTAAGTCAATATAGCCGTTTTTTTACATAATCGTCCACGTGCCCGTTTCAGAACCCTATTAGTATACCGATAATTCCCTTATCTCAACGAGACACGAAATCACTGTGTTTGTTCTCTGAAGTGTTAAAAACTCCCCATAACAACGCCCTCTAACTCATTTTTGGGAAATTTTCTTTCTATGAAACTGCTGTCCACCGCAAGTCACTCCTCTGGAGTGCCACACTATTCATCCGTTGATAGTCTCTCCATACATGAAATTGAAATGAGCTTTAACGCTAAAAATCGTATTTACTCAGATATCGTTCAAAAGCACGAAGCGGATTTTCTCAAATAACGGTTGTATAGCTCGATCTGTAATTATAGCACACGATTGATTTAGATCCCCCTTACCGAATGCGAAATGGAACAGACAGCCAAGCATTATTAGGCAGCCGATTCGGTGATATTGAAAGTGGCCCCATTTATTTAACACCATCGTTATTGCATTACTGTTCAGCGAGTTGCTCCTTCCCATAGAACAATGTCGGGAAGGTTTACACAACAAACTTTCTTGCTGCGTGAAAAGTTTCACAACGTATACCCTCTGGCTTTCTGAATAGGTTCAAACTGTCACTCATCATTGAGATCGAATGAGTACGAGCACTGTGGTCGGTAGCTCTGGATATTCCTCTGTTACTTACTCATTTGTACCAATCCACCTCTTGGCACACACACTGCACTTAAAAAGAATTTAGGTCCAAGTTCTCTTAATTTTTCAGAGTTGTTGCACAATTTCTGTCTAATAAGGACCTCAGGTTCCATCCAATAATTTATCTGTTTCCCTCGAAGGCCAAGGTGCAAAGCACGTGCCGTTGAAAAACGGGGTGACTATGGCTGACGATGTACTTCGGTGATTTGCAAACGGCGTTCTCATTTCAATGACGGCCACCGCATACCATTAGTTATCGCTCTTGTCTAGGATGCCATTCTCCCTTATTGTCACAAATGCTTTTTGCCTCCCCACCAATAGCTATTAAACCGCATTCGATCATGAGAGGCGCGCTCTTTCGTGCGTCCTAGAATATTTTTTTCAAAACAATTTGATGGGCTGTTAACTCGTCTTTAAAGAATCTTCCCCAATTACAATAAAAGCACTGTATGTGTTCATGTCTCCTCCAGATAACGGCGCCCTTTGTCGCACTCAACTACGCCTCGTTTGTGCTCCAATCTGATTGTGGAAGCTGCGGATATTTCGTGTGAAGATGACTCGGGAGACGGATCACAAAGCAAGGACGTCAAAGAAAGACTTCAAAAGGGGGTAAGTTGACTTTCCTTAATTTTAGCGATTGCCTAATTAACAATACTTGCACTGAAAAGATGCTTTCGGTATTATTTTCTATTCAGTTAACAAGTACAATTCGCCATACCCATAAAACTGACGCATTTTGTTTATGCTAGGCCTTCCTTCGGGAAAACTCTGCAGAAGAAGTTGGCGACTAGCCCTTCGAAGTGCACTATCTCTACCATAGTTGCTTGCTCTGCCGAAAGTCAGCTCAGCTGAGTCAATTATCACTTTCGTGTACTCACAGCCATACTCCCACATGCATACTGGATTGCTAGGCTTCGCCAAAAAATTGCATCGAGCGACTAAGTAATTAGAATTGGAATGAACTTCTTCTCTTGAATCTGATTTAGCCCTGATACGAGAACGAAGAGAAACGAAGACGAATTTTCTTTGTATTCCCTATCCAGGACGAAGATGAGCTGGAAGCGTTATATTACGTTGTTCGGATATAAACAAGACTATCGGCTCGAACTTCGAGCATGACAAAACTTGATATAGCAAGTTTTCATAGCAAACAATGATCTCCACAAATAACAACAACGCTTCGCCATCGATCATACATGTTGTGAATGCCATCCTCAAAGAATTTGGTTGGCTGTGTGTCGAAGTATAATGCGACCCAAGATCGGACTTCGTCGATGTTGTTGAACCATTTCCCCGACAAATCGTGATGCATCGATTGAAATAGATGTCAGTCCGAAGAAGCCAAGTCCGCACTATGCTGCGGATGCGGCAAAATTTTACAGTCCAAGTCTTTGATTTTTTGTTGCACAATCTTCGCAACGTGTGGTCGAACATTATCTTGAAGGAATTCGATAGAATGTCCCTCAAGGCCTTGATGAAGAGGACCATGTTGACAGGGGTTGAATGTTGGGCGTATACTTCGGCAGTAACGGATTAGAGAGAATCGAGCACTTCAAGGTACACCAATCCTCTGTTATTCCATCATACGCAGAATAACGCCTCATTTCTATGAAAATCTCTTTTCGGCGTTAATCAATATAAATCCATCCTTCATCCAACATCAATATCGGATGAAGAACGACTTTATATTGAATAAATAAATAAATATCCTACTTACTATAAAGCGCTTAGTCTGTCTGTCCGTCTGTCTGTATGTCTGTCACGAAATTCCTTAACTCCTTTGAATCTGCTTGGAGAGACCGGGTCAAGTGTGGGATGGGTGGGCCAGGTCTCGAGAAGTATAAAACACACATCAGCTTGGCGGAGCCCCGCCCACAGTGGGCGTGGCGTGCCTCAAAATGAGCCCTACTGAGGACCACGATTTCAAATTCAGTAACAAGACGGCTTCAAAACTGGAGTTTGAAGGTGGCTAGAGGTGTGCATTGGTAAGTTAGATCGAACTGGGGAGACCCACCCTCGATGGGCGGGGCGTTCTCCAGAAATGCAATGCTTTATGAAAACATTTATAACTCGGTTTGGAGAAAGCCAACAGAGCAGGAAAAAGTTGATATGGGAGGAGCATTGTCGGAGGTGTCTCCAGCATAAATGACGTCAGCGGAGGCCCGCCCACAATGGGCGGAGCGTGCCTCGAAGCTCACATCCCTTCTTACATTTATATACGAAAATCCATAATTCCGGTTCCCATGGACCCAGAGAGTTCAAATCTGGTAAGAGTACAGGCGTCATGGAGGCAAAACTCATGGTGGGTGGCAGAACCAGACTCCGCCCACAAGGGGCGGGGTTTGTGCGGAAATTCATAACTCCCGTCCCCATGGACCTAGAAAGTTCAAACTTGGTAGGAGTACAGGCGACAGGATGGGAACACCTATGGTGGGTGGCAACACCGGACTCCGCCTACAAGGGGCGGGGTTTGGGCGAAAATTCATAACTCCTGTCCCCATGGACCTAGAAAGTTCAAACTTGGTAGGAGTACAGGCGACAGGATGGGAACACTTACGGTGGGTGGCGGGAACAGACTTCGCCCACAGGAGGCGAGATTTGAGCGGAAACTCATGAATCGCATAAAGGTCTGTAATGAAAATCAGCTTATGCGGCTCCGTCTCTCATGGTTAGAGCCCCTAGCGCGCGCGAGAGCGTGCGTAGCCGCCTGGTACAATCATATAATCCGTAGTTTTTGACCATTCAAGTGAGTATTCTGACGATTGCAACGCGTACGACCGCTCAAAGTGTTTCAAATCCGTTAGAACCTGATTTAAGGAAATATTACAGAAATCAAGTGTAAACAGGAAAGGAGGTAAAATGTACACGAAAACGCCAGAAAAATGGAACCGAAGCTGTTAATTCGAGAGTCTCGTTTATATCCGGAGAACATAATTCTTGGACGAAGAATAACATACATTTTCTGCTGCTCCATAAGTCTGCAAATCCTGTAATCTGTTGTGGATCTGAGATTGCCTGGTAGACAATGAAGCCTTCAATGATTCTTCCAAACCGATATCACTGTCGTTCCGAAGTCAATATCCTCAGACATAATAGTCGTAGGAAAGCGGATAGCTTACAAGTCACTGTAGTTAGTGCACAGTCATCAGGAGACGTTTTTGAAAAATTATTAGCTGATAGACTAGTGAAGAACTTCCTGCTAATGATTACACGGTAGCTTCTCCTCTGATCTCTTCAAGAGCCTTACCTTGTTAATCATCCATCTTTGCAAGAGCAATTTGTATCCAAGGTATAATCAGCGATGAAAATGCTTCGTGAGACTTTTCCTAGGTTGAGCGCGTGGCTCCTCATCTATTGCAAGTGGTCGGGTCGAAACACGACCTCATGAGGTCCTGAAAAGGGCTCCAAAAGCAGCTTTGCGACTTATTCACCCAAAGATAACCCCGTTTTGAGGCCTCGTTTGAGGTGTAAAATACACAAAGAAGTGTCAAGACGTCGCCATGATACGCTTATGTGGGAGAGACCCAGGCGCTTATAAACATATAATCTCATCCAAACCCGTTCTCCTTTACTTTTTTGAAGCCTTATAATTCTCAAAATCTGCGAGTTTACCCGCTTTCCACGCCATTTTTGCACTATTCCGCACTATAGCTTACATGATTTCTCCTAGGCTAGACGCATTAGAAATATCGTGGGTTGAGTCTTTGAAAGAGCATATTCACCATATACAGTTGTACCTCGTCAGAGTGTTCTAAAAATAAGCCTGCGTTTATTTTTCGAAGAATGTTGTTGCTTGCTCTATTGTCTGAAACTTAGTGATGTTCGTGCCTATGCACTTCATCTACATGCGATAACGTGAGACTTCTTGGTCTTGTTCGTATCGCTCAGTGATAGCCTCGAAACTGTTGGACCATTCGTACCGAGTAACAACAAGCTACTTTCTCAGAATTTCAAGTAGAACGTGTTCGCTGTTAAGTGATTCCCAACACATCTCAAAAATTCCAAAATAATTTTCATGCAGAATTTAATCAGACTTTTAGGAGAAGTCTTTCACCACCAACGGGGCGCATAGCGAGCCCGAGCGTTATAAGCGTGACGGATCCGTTCAGAAAACCTGGAGGAATTAGCTGGTTCGTTGCTGCACTTTTCCTGGTAGATGACTTGGGCGGCGGCGGCCTTGTAACACTTCCAACAGCTATGGTTCGTACAGGTAAGAGAAAACATTTCTGGAAATCCTTTCAGCACGGTCTTCGCTATTAAAATAAATGTGAATCTAGTCCTTACCAATGATATATCCTTTTGGTTTGCGCCGTGCGCTTGAACCAACTGAGATTAATTTTGCGTTTGAACGTATATTTTATCCTCAAAAGTCTGAAAAACGTAAAAGGTATGTCATACCGTATGATTGCATTTTGGAGCCCAACTTCAGCAAACCCCTTTACTAGGCCCTAAATTTTATATGCCGTCGATTTCAATCCACAGGATGAAACAAAATTATGATGAGAGCGCGCGCCCTCGTAACAAATTTTTTCTGAGCTTATAACATTTCATTCGGTTCCCTCCATTTCGCAAAGTAGACTACATTATTTCCTTCCTCGTTATACTAACTTTTGGCAGATTTTAAAAATAATGCAAGCGTCGCGAGCCGTAAATCAATCATCGCTTTGCATTTAAAAGCACTTTTGGCACAGGGCATCTACAGACGACCTAGGCAACAAGGCAGGTGGTGCATTCAACCACAAGACGCTTCCGAGAGTTGGGATCAATTGCTGATAGGTGTGGTAAAATCAGGAGGCCTGCGGTTATATTTAGGGGGAGTGTGCAGGAAGCAGGGCGAAGGTCTGCGTAGCACCAAAGTTCATTCAGAGCCCAAAATGGCTGAATGAATGGATATCTCACAAAGTTTTCTGCGCAAAATCGTGAGGCATCATCTTGACCACAAGACCCCCATACGATCAGAAAGTGAGTTACTTCCCGAGTGAGCAGGCTAAAGAGAGGAGAGAGATCAGCTCACAAAAGCTACCTTCCCATATAAAAAAATAGCCGTACGGAATTCCTGTTCACCGACCAAGAGATATTCACGATGAAAAAGGAGCTTGATAAGCAGGGCGATCAGATTTATATGAAGCCGAAAGAAATGGAAGTGAAACAGCGCTAGACTCATTGTCTTTCTGCGGTGGCCTTCGCGAGCATCGCTGCCGAGGGAAAAACATCGATTATATTAGTAAATTAAGGAGTGAAAGCTGATTCGAAGACCTGTTAGATCTCGTCGTGCGCAGTAGCACACTTTGGCGATTCGAACCGGACATAGGTTCCAAGGTGAAGCTCCTGATCGCAGATCAGATATTGTCTAGAAACTTCGTAGAAGGAGTTCCTTGACTCTATAACCTTCGATCAGCGACCAATTAGGAGCTCTGATTCAAATCCCATGGATCTCCCAGTGGGGTCAACTTTGGAAATAGAAGCATGCATTAGCTGGAACAAGAACTGGAGTAATCTTGAAAACATCTTGCAAAAACCCGGGATCAACTCGTTGGTCTCACCTGCGTGCCATCGTCGACGCCTTCTATCGTCGTCTCTAAGGTTGGGTGAAAGTAGATAGTAACAGATTTTAGTTTCCATGTACTTTTTCATTAATAGATCAGGGTTACACCTTTCTGAAATTGGTTTGCTTCAGTAGCTTCCTATTTAATTTAGGGGTTGCGATGTCTCTGCAGTCATACTTTTGGCCCATCCTGTAGATTTTAAAAAGTGCTTGGATGCGCACCTGGGTAACTACAATCAACTACAATCGGCGGATCCCGATCGATTTCATGCGAACGCTTTTTCAGTCACATGTTGTGCCTAAGCCCATCTAAAGTATGGATAGGTAATCTTCGATTGGTCTGCCAAAGTTTTGTACTAGAGACAGTCTACGCGTCCCTCATGATATGATAGATCACCTCCCTTTCAGACGGAACAAGCAGCATCGCATGTCTCCAGTAATATCAAAATTGTTTTCTTAGATTAAGGTTTGGTTCAAACGTTAATGGGTTTATTTGTTAGTGATAACAAAAGTCGAATGTACTTCTAAATGGTCGTCTGTTTCAAAACAAGATCTCGAGGTCGGGCACGTGATGTGTTCCAAAGGGATCATTATACGCAGAGAATTTTATGACCTGTTGTTTCATTGTTCAGATTTCTACATTGGTTTCGTGATATTCTTACTGCTGATGGGTGTCACAATGTACTCAGCATATGCACTCGGACAGTGTTGGAATATTTTGCTGAACACATGGTCGATATATAGGGTGCATTGCCGGAAACCGTACGCGTCCATTGGCTACCGAGCAATGGGCCCCAGAGTCAGGTGTGCACGTCTTACCAGAGTTTTCTTAGAAAAAAAAATCCAAGGTTCCTTCAAAAGTGCTAACGATTGACCTATGTATCACTGAAAAAAGTGAACGTGGTATACAAAGCTCGTCGGGGAGTGAATGCAACAATTTGTTGTGCTTCAGAAATCAGTATGCAGCTGGAGTTATGAAGTTCTCTTGACATGTGTACGTAATATGTGGTGTACAAGTTTTCTATTTATATTGTAGTTCGCGTAGTATATTTTATTTATTTATTTATTGCACACGCGTGCGCCAATGAACAAAAACTACTAATACGTATTGAGAAAAAGAACATTCAACAGCAAGCGGATAAAAAAAAGTTAAAAAGCAGTAGCATAGAAGAGGAAATGGAGGTGACAATGAAACGCCTCCGCAGACACACTTACAACGCCAATGCCTGAACTATGGAGAAATCATTCAAGAAGAAAAGACCTTGACCCAGGAGTGCCAACTCATGCCCCAAGCCTAGTGGATCCCGGAAAGCTCACAATTAAACACTAAGCCACACATGAGCACCCACATTTTGTTATCAGGAGGTGTGTGGGATGCTGAAGGATGTCCAAGATGTCGTTTTGGAAATCGTAGCCCCGCTTCTGTCACACTTTATTTTATACCAGGCGGCTACGCACGCTCTCGCGCGCGCTAGGGGCTCTAGCCGTGAGAGACGGAGCCGCATAAGCTGATTTTCATTATATACCTTTATCGGATTTATGAGTTTCCGCTCAAACCTCGCCTCCTGTAGGCGGAGTCTGGTCCTGCCACCCACCATATGTGTTCCCATCTTGTACTCTGTACTCCTACCAAGTTTGAACTTTCTAGGTCCATGGGGACGGGTGTTATGAATTTCCGCACAAACCCCGCCCCTTGTGGGCAGAGTCTGGTTCTACCACCCACCATAAGTTTCCCCATCGTGATCTCTGTACTCCTACCAAGTTTGAACTTTCTAGGTCCATTGGGACAGAATTATGAATTTCCGCACAAACCCCGCCCCTTGTGGGCGGAGTCTGGTTCTGCCACCCACCATACGTTTTGCCACCATGACGCCTGTACTCCTACCAAGTTTGAACTTTCTGGGTCCATGAGGACATGAGTTATGAATTTTCGCCCAAACCCCGCCCCTTGTGGGCGGAGCCCGGTGTTGCCACCAACCATAGGTGTTCCCATCCTGTCGCCTGTACTCCTACCAAGTTTGAACATTCTAGGTCCATGGGGACGGGAGTTATGAATTTCCGCACAAACCCCGCCCTTTGTGGGCGGAGTCTGGTTCTGCCACCCACCATGAGTTTTGCCTCCATGACGCCTGTACTCTTACCAAATTTGAACTCTCTACGTCCATGGGAACCGGAATTATTGATTTTCTTACATAAATGTAAGAAGGGGTGTGAGCTTCGAGGCACGCCCCGCCCATCGGGGGTGGGTCTCCCCAGTTCGATCTAACTTACCAATGCACACCTCAAGCCACCTTTAAACCCTAATTTTGAGGCCGTCTTGTAGCTGAATTTGAAATCATGGTCCTCGGCGGGCTCATTCCGAGGCACGCCACGCCCACTGTGGGCGGGGCTCCACCAAGCTGATGTGTGCTTTATACTTCCCGAGACCTGGCCCACCCATCCCACACTTGACCCGGTCTCTCCAGGCAGATCTAAAGGAACTAAGGATTTTCGTGACAGACATACAGACAGACAGACAGACAGACGGACAGACAGACAGAACAGAAGACAGACAGACAGACAGACAGACAGACAGACAGACAGACAGACAGACAGACAGACAGACAGACAGACAGACAGACAGACAGACAGACAGACAGACAGACAGACAGACAGACAGACAGACAGACAGACAGACAGACAGACAGACAGACAGACAGACAGACAGACAGACAGACAGACAGACAGACAGACAGACAGACAGACAGACAGACAGACAGACAGACAGACAGACAGACAGACAGACAGACAGACAGACAGACAGACAGACAGACAGACAGACAGACCAGACAGACAGACAGACAGACAGACAGACAGACAGACAGACAGACAGACAGACAGACGACAGACAGACAGACAGACAGACAGACAGACAGACAGACAGACAGACAGACAGACAGACAGACAGACAGACAGACAGACAGACAGACAGACAGACAGACAGACAGACAGACAGACAGACAGACAGACAGACAGACAGACAGACAGACAGACAGACAGACAGACAGACAGACAGACAGACAGACAGACAGACAGACAGACAGACAGACAGACAGACCAGACAGACAGACAGACAGACAGACAGACAGACAGACAGACAACAGACAGACAGACAGACAGACAGACAGACAGACAGACAGACAGACAGACAGACAGACAGACAGACAGACAGACAGACAGACAGACTAAGCGCTTTATAGTAAGTAGGAAGGTTGGCACATACCTTTCGGACCCCGTTTGTAAATATAAGCCCCACTAACCCAATACGAGTTTCGAATTTTCGAAATCCCCAAAGGTCATCCTGCGCACGTGCTCGTAACTAGCCATAAAATGACGTCAATTTTGCAATAACCGCGTTCATCCCATACTTCCATGAATCACCCAAATCATTTGATATGAAGTTGTTCTGAGAGTTCATGAGATTACGGGTGTGGGCACACTTCAACTAACAACGCTGAGTCCATTGATACAGTCCATTCGGGAAAGGCGTTTTTTTATGTGCGGGGAATGTTCAATGGTTTGCAATGGCTATGGTGGTAGCGGATGGAATTCAACAAGTGAAAGTGGATGGTACCGCGATAAAAACACTGAATAATAGTAGGCCCTTAAAGAACACAAAATATGTCTTGCCCTTGACGTTACTCGAGGAAAAGTGAGGACCACGCTTTTGATCCCCATTCAGGGGTCCCTCACTCAGTGTCGTCTCAGACTGTGAAAGCAACAAGTGATGGAATCGTTGACTCAGACGATGATAAGGAATGTCTACTTTCCGATCGTCTTTCCCTTCAGTATTGATACTCTTTGTGACATTACTGAACAGCATGAGAAGCGGGTACCGTATCCCAAGCAATCTTGCAAATGCCAATGGCTGTTAGTTCTGACAAACCTGTTTGTCCTTTCAAATCGGAAGTGAGTAGCACTCGATTTGATGGTTGAGCGATTATATTCAAGTGAAAACTGATGCCCTTGTACCATTTCGATCTATTTCATACTGATTTATGCCAAAGCGTAGCTCACTTGTAAAGGCGGTGAAGACTGATTGCTCTAATCTCCTGGATTATTCGTGTCGTGCTGAATCGTAGAAAAAAGCGGCATGACCTCCACAGCGAATATCACGTACCCAAATGCACGAAGAAGTTCTTCACCCTCACTGGTGCCACACGTCTGAAATCATGAATTATATTTTGGTCATTTTTGTCAACCGATCTTTAACCTCCGATCATCAAAGCAAAACCTCATTCAAAAGAAGTTTTTTCTGTGATAATGGAGTGCAAGTCGGGTTGCTCATTGAGAACTCCTGCCCACCGATGCTGCACTAAATGGTCTTTACTGCCAGAAAAATTCAAGAGAAATTCACCCTCTGACGACAACGCGGCTCAACGTTGAGTAGCACCTTTTTCATTGGCTGCTTTTCTTGATTTTTTTTTGAATTTTTTTCTTATATTTAATGTGTTTGCAATCACCGAATGATATTAGGTTGAGTATTGCCAGGATGGGTGCGTGTAGACTCGGGTGTCTACCTCTTCAATAACAATAAAACAAAGGTGGTTCAGAACGTTTATCGTTAGGAGAAGAACATGAGCGTGGGCGGGTTGACCGTTTCCATCGCTTAGCAAAAGGCAAGTGTATTACAAATGTGAATGGTACCAATAACAGCGAAGCCAGCGCGAGCTCAATCCCCCTCTCTCTCTCGAGAAGCCACTCGAGAGGGAGAGGCCAGCTGTATAGGGGCGTAGTCGACGACAGAGTAAGAAGTTTGGACCGACTCTTCATCCCTTTCAAGATTTTTTCGTAGGACCACTCGGGAGGAATTGGTAATGGGTTATGGTAGACCGATCCCTAACTGTACTTTTAAGGGGATATATAAGCATTCCCTCATAAGTGCTTCGCAAGTATGACTTCAGCCTTCAACTGCCGTCCGAACCTGTCTGAGAGCTATCGTCTATCACGAATTACTGTACGGGCATAATCCACCAACAGCTGTCGCAAATATCTGCGGTGCATCCAGAAGGGTCATCGTGTCTCAACCCACGGGCGCCTCGTGGCGAAACACATTCAAGGCAAGCAGAGAAGTGGACACCGTCCGAGGAAGGTTTTACTGTGTTGTCGGTAGACATTCTCAGGGAGTGTCTACGTTGGATAACTTACTGAGGGTTCCACCTTAATCGCTGAGGTTTACGCTTCTCAGCTACATGGTTTGGCCGACGCTGTTCAAAGGAAGCGTCCGCAGCGTGAAAATGTTTGCCTTTTCGCGACAGCGCACAACCGCATGTTGCGAAGTTGTTTTGTTAGTAAATTGCCGAACTTGGAAAGGAAGTGCTGCCCCATCGTCCTTCTTCGCCATCTCTCGCTCCGTCTGATTACCATTTGTTCTTTGCTCTGAAACATCAACTTCGCGATAGAAACTTTGATGAATGCTCGGAACTCAAAAATGAGATCTCCAGATCGCGGCCTTTACCACGGTTTTGAGCTTCAGGAATCAAAAAACTGTCGGATCGTTAGACATATGCTGGGGACAACGATGGAGACCATATTGCTACTTGAGATCCTCTTCCAATGGAAATAATACTTTCAAAGTGAAGACTTGAAAACCGATCGAAACTTTTTACTCAACCTAATACTATACACGTGGTGGGCTGAGAAAAAACAGTTATTTTCTAGAAACTACTAATAAATTCAAGGTCCCCCCTGAAAACCACACTTTTTGTGCATTTTTCGAAAACACACTTTTTGTGCATTTTTCGAAAACAATTGATGCAAGGGTGACTTTTACATCTACTTACCCTTGTGTTGACTCATCTTGTATTATTGGAAGCGTAATCACGCCTATAATCTCGAGTTAGTTTTTGTAGCAGCCTTTTTGAGAACTCGTCTTCTTTTTCGCTTCCTATCCTCGACTTTTATTAGTATTCCTTCACACCTTTTTCGAGTCTAGGAAAAGTGGGTTCTGTGTTCCAATAAGCCATTAGCCTGAGGTACGCTTGAGTACCAGTTATCGAGTTGTATTCCTTGATTCGAGAGTCCGTTCATTGGTTATGACCACAGCACATACAGCTACTGGATCCTTGCCTGTAGGCTGTCAACCGAAGCAAATCTTAATCCTTTATGTGTACCACTTTCATAACTTGAAAAGTTTCATTTGATATTTCTGTCTCGGAAGGGATGTATTGCTTGGAAAGTATTCTACCACGAAATGGCACTAATGACTCACCAGTGCAATTTTCCTCAGGTCTGTAGACTTTCTCACAGTTCCCATTGAACGGTTCTAGAAGGCTACTAATCTTGTAAAGTTTGTTGTTATTAAATTGATTACTGTCATCAGCCAGTAAAGGATGGAGGAAGTTTCTGGCGTTAATCAATCCCGTCTGAGGGATGCGCCCTCCCCCCCTCGACTTCCATTCAGAATCGTAGTGGCGTAATGAGTGCGTGTTTGGCCTATACAATGACTTCCGGTGGCCAGCCGATGTACAAGTCAGAGCTTTTATCCTCCCAGACGAGTCTGGTACCAATCAACCGACTTCGGAGGGATGAAAGGCTTGGTTGGCACGGCGGTTATCGATTCTGAATTGAACCCCTGACCGTGCGTGTGGGATAGTGCGCCACTTGCCACTACACCACCTCCGCCCTGTCATCATGAATCTTAAAAGCTTGGAAAAAGTGGTTCATACTAGAAAAACGAACCAACCGTGGGGCAGCTCGGCTCAACGGTGAGCCGCGGGTACGGGGAACCTTGAAATGAGTCTCTCCCGCGCGCCAGACACGCAAAAAGGCCCGGCATCGTCCAAGGGTTCAGGACTCTGGGCTGGACAATTGCTCTTGATCCATTCCACAGTCCTGACCGCGCTCAGCAGATAACCACGAAATTTGCTTTCAGACCACCTCCTAGGAAAAATCAAAAACCGGGCTGAACGCGAAATCGACATCCAATTTTCTTTCTGATCGGTAGGCGATTGCGTTCTACGGAAAATTATCGAACTACTGCACGAGCGTTGGCACTGTGTTGAGATAGCAAAGAGGCATGTGATGAATAAATGTGTCTAAGAAAACAAAAAATTAAAATGGAGAAGTATCCGATGCGGTCCAGAAACTATGTGCCGACCAAATCAGAAATGGTTATTGTGCTCATCTTAGTGTTCAGAACGGATGCTAAATTTTTTTTCAGAAAACTTGTTTCCTTAAATAATGATTTCACACAGTTTGGAGTAACGGTCATATATCTTCTTTTAGCGGCAAAGAATATCCACGATATGGTCAAGGTGAGGGCATAGAGATATTTTACGATGAAATTTCCGTCTAACAACAATTTTCAAGACATTTACCGACACGGAGTTCAGCTACTGTTTTGTTATTTTGATACTCGCAGCGTGTCTTCTCCCAGTCACTTATCTGAAGTCTCCGGAAGACTTCTGGTTAGTTGCTTCTAACCTAATACTAAAAAGTTAAGATGTGAACTTTTCTAGTACCTATGAATACACGTGCTGGAATTGTTCAAATTTCGTGTTAGCATGAATACTCGATATCAATAAAAGGAGAAAAGTCTACAGACAGCAAAAATTGGCTGTTCAGGATTGCAGTAATGATAGCAATGTTCACAACAGCAGCAGCCGTCACGCTTGTCATTCTAGGAATCTCTCTGGATTACGGGTTATGTTCAGGTTATACGTAAGTGAGCTTCATGTTAATGCTATTAGGAAAAGTGACCATGATTCCATTCATGATTCCAGAGGTGTTCCACCACTGAGGGTGAAGAACTTCTTCGTGTGTTTGGGTACAGTGATATTCGCTTGTGGAGGTCATGCCGCATTTCCTACGATTCAACACGACATGAAGAATCCAGGAGATTACAGCAAATCAGTCTTCACTGCCTTCACATGTGGGCTATGCATTTGCATAAATTAGTACGCAATAGAGCGAAATGGTACAAGAGCATCAGTTCCATCGAATCTATCACTACTAAATTCCGACCCAAAAGTTCATCCCTTACTGCATGAAACAAACAGGAAATAGCGGATTATCAAATTTAGCCTGTTTGCTCTCCATCGGATCCATCTACTTCAATCAGATGTGCGCTCTTGAAATGAAAAATGGACTCTCGAACTGACCCACATCCATTTGAACTAGATGGCCTTCTGATTCTAACAAACTCTCCAGCCGAAAGGGATTTTTATTTTAGAGAGCTAGGGAAAAAATTGTCAGTAGTATCGGTTTTCGTACCGTAGCGGAGCTTCCGAGGTTTACATTCTGCTGTCTTCAATGAAGATTCACGTTCAAAAAACATTTTCAGTGCTCCTATTATTGTATAGCCCTATAACCATATTGGGCTACCTGACTTACCATGACTCCATCAGAGACTCCATACTCCCGTCTATTCAGGTAAGGTTCAAGGATTCCTTTTGTCCTGAACTACGTAACTGTATAGAGTCATCACTTTTAGACCGAGTGGATGCGACAAGCGTCCAATGTCTTGATTACTATCCACTGCATTCTGACAATAACCATCGTCATCAATCCACTGAATCAGGATCTCGAGGACCTTTTCCACTGCCCACATCGTAAGTTCATCAGCAGCTTTGACTAGCAGCCAATAATAATTTATCATTTATAGATTTCGGTTGGCAACGAGTGCTGCTTCGAACAGGGACCATGCTAGCGATTGTGTTTGTCGGAGAGAGTATACCTAGTTTCGGACCGATACTGGATCTCATTGGTTAGTCTGAATAAGATCTGTATTAAAATCATCTTTACAATATGTATGTCTAGCGCTCGCGTCTGTCTGTATGTCTGTTTGTTTGTCTGCTTGTTTATACGGAAATTCGATATTACCTGAAGAAGCACCAGCAGAAGTTGAGTCAAGTTTGGAATGGGTTGGGCATAGGACAAGACCAACAGAGCCCATGTGAGCGCAGAGGAGCTCCGCCCACAGGGGGTGAGGCATGCACGGCAAGTGGTGACTTGAGCAAAATGTCTGAATTAGGTTTCATAGCAGTCCATACACAGAGAAAAAATGAGCAAAGTTGAGAGACGGGTCAACGGCGGGTGGGTTACCAGCGCTGGGCGGAGCGTTCCCGCAATGAGCGTTACTTACCACATAGGCCCATAACAACGTGCTGGGCATACGTAAACACGTCGAACTCCGCCAACAATGAGCGGGGCGTGCATTCAAATGTTGAGTGCTTTATCAAAAATTCATAACTCTGTTCAAAAATGTTTTAGAATAAGCTGAAAATGTTTGGGATCAGCTAGATTAGGGGCGGTCAAACTTTCATAGTAGGAGGGGTCTGCATTGAGGTGTGCGGGGCTATGATCAACCCCTGATAATTCTGCTCAAATAAACTATATTGAGCAGATGCCCGTAAAGCGGTCCCTACTGATAATCAGATATTCCGCTGAACTACTTCATCGCAGATGAAAGGTTATATATGTACAATGCACGCGTTAGCTTGTATGGCCAACTGATAAATAATATTGAACACGTACATGGAATGAAAGGTTAACGATCTGTCTTGCGAAGTCACTAGCGTCTAACCGAAGCTTCTGAAAGAAAAATCTCAAAAAAAAATGAATCGCGCTAGGGTGAGCGGAGACATTACGAGATCTTCTGACTTAGTTACGACGTCTCATTCACTGAAAAGGAAATGTGGCAGACACCAGCCAAAGTTCAAGAGGGGATACCTTCTAAGGTGCAGAATCTGCACTCAAATGGGTACAATTGGTGTTCAGCTCCACCGTTCAACCAAAAAAAACGGAGAAAATCTTACGCCAGTTCAAAATACCGTTTTTAAGCACGGCGTAATCAGAGAGGTTGTCAGATGCGATTAATGGGCTACAATACTGAGTTTACACAGCCACAAACCACAGTACGTGAACTCTCCCAGAGTCACAGTCTCTTTAAATCATTCGTTTGTAGTTGCGATCGTGGAAAGTCTGGAGAAGACACAAGTCTCGAATACAAACTGGAATAATACATAAGCGTAACTCTCAGCAGGGCGGACGTTCGCCAGTCTCTATCCCCTAGTTTTCCCCCACTCGGGTTATGCGAAATCCTAAGAAATTTTTGAATACTGGTCCTCTCCATAGGTTCAGGTCCCATGGAAAGCTGTTCTTCGCTCATCTTCACTTAGATTTTGAGACTAATTTCCGACCACCAAGTATATCCTGGTACAGACTGGAATTCTAACAGTGCCACCCAGGTTAGGGCTCGCGCTCGCTCTTTGAGTTCAGCTGCTCTGACCCTGAATATATTCATCATGCCTTAGGCATACAGTAGCGCTCGAAAGTCTCCGGTGAACAGGCTCTTCAGCTAGACTTATCAGTCGTAACTCCTTTCCTACTGGATCTAAGCATGCAAAATTTCTATGTTTGGAGCGTGGGTGTATTGTGAATATTTACCACTATTAACCTGCAATCTGATCATGTTCCAGATATTCTAAAGAGCATGAACTCAAAATCGACTGAAAATACAGATAATGGTCCTTCTAGAATCTTTTTCCTTTTTGTCATGTCTAAAGTGTACGAGCGGTAACGCCGATCACAATAGATCAGAAAAACGCACATAAGGTGCGAATAAGTGTGGAGTCAACAACTTTAGTTTTAGCAAATTCTGCTACCGGAACAAACACCTCGGCCTATCTGTGGATGTTGCAGCTTCGCAGTCAAACAGTGTTGGGTAGGGTGAAATATGCTCTAGTTGAACATATCCAAATTTCGCGCGATTTGGTCCACTAAGAAAAAAGTTATGAATGAAAAAACGTCAAAGCATTTCACCGAAGACTTTTGAGCGCTACTGTAGCTTGTCCCTATCGATTTTCTACCATCTCCAATTTGCTTGAAACCCAGTCATGGACTTCAGTTGGACTTTATCTGAACACCACCAGGAGAGCAAACTCTTTACAACTCTCACTGACGAGTATTTTTCGGACTAATTTTCAGCAAGAACCCCTCTTGCACAATTTCTATTCAGAGAACGTTATTAGCAACTAGTAGGCAATTCCCTCACCTAATTGATTGTCCTGCGACGGCAGGAATCTGAGTAAAGTCCATCTATTTCACTCAAGCCGCGCGCACTTGGCTTTTGATTGCCTCTTTCACTTATCTTTAAGAGCCAACCCTCCAACAAGGGAGACGGGCGTTAGGAACGATTTTGGGTTAACGATTTGCCGCACGCGGCTGTCGTGGACCACTCATTCACCGTTATTACAGCTCTAGCGTTCTTCACACAGCTCAACGATATGCGATCATTATTTTATGCATGATTCTACTATTAGTACTTTTGTTCTTGTATTTCTTACCTACTGCTGCATCCTGCTACATTCCTTCGCGCGCGACGCCCCTCTCACCGCGACGCGGCCATTTCGTTTCTAACGCACCACATCCCTCCAACAAGACGTGAATCCTTCTCTACCGATAAGTTACGTGTAGCAGCCAACTCCAAAACTACTCTCCATCAAAGCATTTTGCCTCTTTGCCTATAGATCACTCACTATTCTCGATGTGCCTTGTTTCAGGTGGATCCACACAGACATTGGCGTCTGTCATTTTTCCCGTTTTATTTTATGTCCACTTACTTGCTCGACAAAAGAAAGCTGAGGAATGCGATAAAGATGATGATTCTCCCCCTAGCCTTCGAGAGTAAGTTTGTTCTCACCTTCGTTTGTCATCTTACAATTAGACGATATGAGAACTCGAGATTTTTCCAGTGTTCTCAAGTATGCTCCTCGTAAAACATTAATCCTGTGTGTCTGTATAGCAGGTAAATTTCTTTAATTCTTTAATTTCTTTTATTAGGGTTCTTATTTCTTTCATGTCTTGGAACTCCCGTGATAGGCTGCTTTCATAATCCGCCGGCCGACGAGCTGAAAGGCTGATGTAAAACGAATTAGTTCGTATGTAAGAAATCTACGCCTGTTGCGTTTTATTTCACGGTCAGAACCCGACCGTAAAGAATCTGACCGTGAAATAAAATGCAACAGACGTAGATTTCTTACACACGAACTAATTCGTTTTACGTCAGCCGCGCGCCGGCCGGCGGACTATGAATGCAGCCATGGTCTTTAATCAGCTAACAGTGTTAAGAGAAAGTTCAGATCACAACCATAGTATGGTCCTATTCCTTCTTGTGTGGGCGCTATCAGAGCAATTACATGAGAATTCATTGCAGTCAAGCGCGTGATCAAATAGCAGAGAACCATAGAAGGCCATTGAAAGAGGACACTAGGCGCAGTAGCCATTGAATCTGAGATCCTACTTACGTGTTTCCGAACGCTGTTCGCAAATTCGTACATTCCCATCGCTGAACATCAGGTGCCCGATGTACATATACGCTCGGCGCAACTCTCACAATGGAAAGAAACCGCCTTCATAGCTTGGTTACCAGAACAGTCAGCGACGTTACCGTAGACCGACCGTCGGCGGCGCTGGCCACGTGTTGATAAGGCAGGGCACTAGTGGATGGCGCCCTCACGAGTCACGCTGCCTTCAACGTAATCTGACCAGCGTGTCAACACGTGGCCAGCAACGGTATCAGTAGGTCGGTAGCTCAGTCGGTTGTTGAACTCTGAAAGCAGCCTTTTGTAGATTTTAGATCGGCGTTCGAAAACACATACTATGTTATACATGTAATACTGAGTGGTTACTGCGACCTAACATCCTTCCAATGTTATCCTCCATGCACTGTAGTCTGCCCATTCCGCCGTGCTACATTCGCTCGCAATTTCAGTGCTTGGCATAATCGGAGGTGCAGCCGCCACCTTTTCAGCTGTGATTGAACTATCAACCACTCGCTTTTCGTTGCCCTGCTACGTCAATCTATTCATTGATGAGGTAACTCATTTCGTGGTGTTATTATGTATTTATAGCATAATATTTAGCGGCTAAAACAACTAGGTGTCTGCGACATGAAGGGGATCATGACATAACGCAGTGACAGTGAAAAAGGTCGTTTGTCAGGTATAAATATCGGCTAAGTTTATATAGTAGCTATCCTGCATGCAACTTGAATCAAATCAATCCATCCTGAAGTGGAACGCTCTCAATCCGACTTTAATAAATGTAAAAAGAATAACAGCAAAGTATTAGTGTCTTTCCCGACAAAAAAGGTGTAAACTACCAAAGTAGTGTAAACATAGCCAGAAAGAACAGAAGTACCTAATACTTTATCGATTTCAGAAAAACGCAGAGGACACTACAGCAAGTGTATATTGTTGTGGTGCTTATCAAAACATCACCCACAACGGCCGTACGGATCAGTGCGTCCCTATGCCTAAGATTCCCTTTTATAGCTGAAGAGTTACGTTTCTATGGACATCATTTTTTTTATGGAAAGTAGCATGAAACAACAGGTTCCAATGAAATTCATTAAAGTATGGAGAAGTAATTCCAAATAGGCTTTTGCGTCGCAATCTTGTGATATTTCATTAGAATACATTTCTAAAGATCAGCATCAGGAATTCCAGAAAGGGGTCTTTTATTTCAAGCTTTCTTCAAACAAATTCTGCACTCTGTAGAGGTGCTATCTGTACGTGAAATGAGTTAAGATTTCCTCTCTCACCTTTTCCCACTAAACTAAATTACTGGGAAGCCTGTCCTACAGTGTAGAGTTTCACACTCTGATAATTGCGAACTAGTATCGGGACATAATTTCGATTTTGCAACGAAAAAGGACTTCGAACCGGATAGTCAGCGATTACCTGCGTCAAAGGTGCAAATTGAATTCCAACCATAAATCCTCCAGTTCTTCGAATCTACCCTGAACACTGCTTTCGCCAGCGGCAAACCTCGCAGTAAAAACTAGCAATGTCTTACATTTTCTTTGCATCTCTACAACGTGTGGTAAGCTTGTTTCAAGAAGGATATTCATGTTCTCAAGAACTTGTATACTTCTGCTAGTCAACAACGACTCACAGCGTCATGCATCTTTCTATCTTTCAGATCACTTTTATGCAAAGTGAATAAGTGCCTTTTAGGAATCAGATTAGATTCTTCTCAAAACATTTATTGATTCGTTATTGCTGGAGCGTATTACCTCCAGGCTGTAAAAATTGTTTAAAGTATCTACTGAATGTTCATTAATGTGCAGTGTTGAAAACCACTAGTTCAATGTAGGATGCTTGCTCAAAACAGTCTGTGTATTTGTTAATTTGTTTTACAGTTTAAGAAAATTCTATTGTACTGTTTTTGTACCAAGAAACTGAATAAATTAACAAAAGAACAAGCCTGCAATCTTAAAGCTGAATTAAAAACGAACCTAACTGAGAAAAATAATATAATTCCATGTTGTAAAAAAAACTGGATAACCAGTAAGTGAAAGTAGCAATCGAGCGGTAAGCAACGAACTTGGTGGTTAGTCATAGAGGTTCCCTTCCCATTCTCGAGAAAAGTATTTTGTTTCGTTCTTTGCCCTTTTCTACAATCTATACGAAGCAATAAATAAATGCTATATTCTCGTCGTGTCCTCTGATGACAAAAATAAAATTGGTCGAGTTACTCATACCGAACAATTAGAACAGGTGCAAAAAACATTTTTATAGACGCATTGAAACAAAGATTACATGTATACTACGCCTTAGTTCACGTAATGAGGTAAAGTAATGATACGCTGAGATCCATGCAGCAGTTCTCCGAGGTACATAAGAATGTGATTATAATGGTCAAACATATAAAGCATGCAGATAAAAAAAGACGTATAAATAGTAATACTACTCATCACAAACTGAAATGGTTTAACGTGATTAAAATTAAATCCCATTGAGAGCTACTAATCGTAAATATGAAAGTAGAATTGACCGAGTAACATTCAAGAGAGAATGGGTTTTCCGATAAAAGGTAATATGCAATTACAACAACATCGGTCGGTCCTGTAATCATTCTCAATGAAGTTCTACTTATAAAGAATCATCCCTATGGAAGAATTGAATTTGAAGATCCCG
Source organism: Haemonchus contortus (assembly GCA_000469685.2). Lineage (NCBI taxonomy): Eukaryota > Metazoa > Nematoda > Chromadorea > Rhabditida > Trichostrongylidae > Haemonchus > Haemonchus contortus. Next base: position 26,376,595 of record LS997566.1, read on the forward strand.
GAGTCAGCATTAGATACGAATCGATACAACAAACCGAAGAAGCACCGTAACAGGCAACCGCGCAAACGAGGTCCTTTGCATCTCTCACCATAAAAAGTAAACTGCGTGATACCCCACCTTTCCACGACACATTTCCATGACTACAGCGGAATCTACACACATGCGATACTTGAACAGAACCTCTACGGTGGTATAACTGAATGTTGACGCTTGTTAGCCTTGGGTTGGCTGTCCATCTCTGCCATCCACTAACCAGCGGATGGCATCGGCAGCATATAAGGCATCAATCACATCAAATCACTCATGAAATATAGACACATACCGAAGGGATCCCTCATTACCCTGGAGAGACAAGGCTTATGATAATTAGTCTGCTAAAAAGAAATTGAGTTCTGGACTACCGGCAATTCCAATCCACTGAACTCTCATTGGGGTTGCAGCAGTTGAGAAAAATCGAGAAAAAGCCTTGTAGAGAAAAGGTGATGTACGAGTTTCTTGCAAACTTTTAGACAAATCATAAAACGTTAGTCAATCAGATCTGATCCAGGTTTAGCGGGAAACCTTCCAATTATTAACGATGTTTTTATAAACATATGTAGCCTAATTGACTGAGCTCGCCCATCTCCACTAGAAGGTTAGCATGAGAATCCCCATAACAAGCTTATATGCAAATGAAAAAAATTTTGGATTATATTGTCGATTTCCATCAAAAGTGGACATGGTCATACCCCAGCTCAACGTTCAACAGAGTTACAGGGAATTTCGAGCCTGATTTCATATAGGATTGGTACCACTGATGGTGCAAGAACATCCTATATAATTTGTCCAAAAGAGCTGCAAGAAAGCCTCATCATAAATAACCTATGAATCAATAAAAGAGATGACGTGAGAAAGCAGAACGATCACAGTAGCTGAAGTGGTTCACAGGCGGACGATGTTCGTAGATGGGAACAGTTTGTGGAAATATTTGAACCTTCAAAAAATCGCTATGAATCAAGGTATAACAGTGCTTTCGCAAATATATTAAAGCTGCGACAATAGAATATAATAGAGTACAATAGAGTAAATCTGTCGTAGAGCATGCGTCGAGTTTTAAGCTAGAGAAAAGATGTATACAATTATTCTTTGCTTCCACATATGCATAAATATAAATAATATTAAAAGTCCAAAAAACTAGGAGCAGAAAAAAACATTTTAGTTATGTAATCCAAAGCGCGATTGAAGAGAATAGCCAAAACTCACCATGTTGCTCTCGTCTTTTCGAACATTCGGACCCACTTCAACGTGGTGAACACCAGCCGCTGATGGAGGTGAAAGCTGTTGATCTTTTGTCTCATTTGCGTTCTAGAAACACAACAGCAACAATAATATAACGTAAATACGAATAACAACAGCAACAAATTCATGCCCATCTCTTCACAGTAAACTTCGAATAATCGTAGAAAACACTCTTACATTTCCCTTCGTGCCCGTAGCACACTCATTACAGTTTATATCCATATCCATTCCACTGTCCCGGAGTGCATGGAAATTGCCGGAGTTTGCACTGAATGTTAAAAAAAATGAATAGTAATGTCGGCTAGTTTTACATACATAAGTAATTACAAAAAAGCTGAGCTGCAGAAAGCGCTTACAATGGAGTAGCTGACGACGTTGAAACGACCTTACACCTTAGTCCAGCCTCTATATCCTTATTAATCTCGATTTATATAAGCTTCGCAGTTTCCAAAGCTCATGATGTCGAATACTGTCGCCGAGAGCCTTCTCAATGTGTCCTACTTTGTCAAGGACCTCATCTTCCAGTCTATGACCACAACTGACCGTCATTGGTAACGACGAAATGAGACCTTAACTAGTATTCCCACTCAATTCACTTCCCACCATAGGGATAGACTAAAGTTAAGCGAACTGTGGAAACTGCAATATAGCGGGATTAAATGGATGCGTTCTTAATAGTATTTCAAAGAAGTTTCTGTTCACAGCTTTCTCTATGCCGTTTCATCATTGGCCACGCTACGTTTGCGACTATGCCTAAGGAACTTCTGTTTATCTAATTCAAATGAATGTCCTACCCATCTTTTGAAGTGACTAGGTCGCCCTCACAACAAACACGTTTCGGCATTGGTGCACAATTGTCTTCGCAAGAGTCCCAAGTGTGGTCGGCATATCGGCGGCGAGTCAGCATCGCTTCGATTTCCACTAAAAAAGTCAAAAAAGCAGTGAAAAAGGCTGAACTCCTTGAAAATTTTCATAACTCAAAAGAAGTACTCAATTTATATTGCAAATTGCGGTAAACGACTCACTATTTGACCTCACTAGCGGTGTTCACTGTCTTGAAAAAGACTTGAACCTAAACAAAGTCAAATACTGAAAAAAAGCGTAATATAAATACGGAACAAACCAAGACACGATAACAAAAACTTCCTCGACGGTGTGGATCGCGTTTATTCATTGTAAAGTTCTGCAGCTTAAATTATTTTCCGCATATTTGAATGCAACATGGGCCACTCTAAAGTTACAGTGGCTCTACACGTTGCTAGCTGTTGTTCTCCTGCTACTCTTCGCCTAAGTACGCTTACTAATTATCCTTCTGTTCCCACTACAGTAGCGAATTCGATACTATATTCTACCCTTGCTGTTTGCTATCTAAATTCTGCTTTTTTCTGCTTCTTGTGGCAGCACTTTGGTAGCTCTGCAAAAGATAGGGCTGTAGGTAAGTGATTTCTTATGCATATCCTCCTCTTGAGCTTTACACCTGTTGTCGTGAGCAATATAGCATCATGACCCTGGTGTGGTTTCAAGAGGGAGGCAAAAATTGTTACTGATTACTTCACAATGTAAAGATATCTCATGGGTGATTTCATTCCATTCTCCACAAATGATTGTAGTGAACTAGTATTCCCAAAGTTACTGATACCTGGTACTAATTCACTACTAGTATCCAAGGATAAAAAGTTACTTTGGGTCGCTTTGTTTGTCAACCTGACGGTTTGCATATTTGCCTGGCTACCTCACCGTCCGTAAGAATCGCCATCATTATTATCAAGGTAAAAATATGGGAAACCCTATTAAAGTGATTTAGTAGCAATTAGGAGGAAGCTAAAAGGATACCTTTAAGTGTGGGTGAGGGCACTAATTATTTTACAAAGGTAGCAACTTTACTAGCCCTGTTAATTCCAACTGATGGCCTCTAGTATAGATTTGTGGTGTGATTGATCAGATCTATAATTTAGCTCCATTGAATAGAAGAGCAACCAAAATGGCAGTGTTTTTACATCTCAGCTGTGAATTCAATAGCTTTTGGCCTCTTTCAGTATTGTCATGATTGGTAGCGCTGCACGTATAACTAACGGCCTCCTGCAGTAAATAACGCGGAGTTTCGAATGGATAGGATTGTTACCTTATCCTTCCTGAAAACAGCACCTTAAAAAGTCACCATTGTCTTGTTCTCCAGCGATTCAGTAAGAGTTTGACAGCGGGTTTCCCGCTTCCTAGTAAGTACGGGATAGTTTTTTAGATGCACGCTTAAGTAGGAGAATGAAGAAGGAGACACTAAGTCCAATCCAACCATCAAGCTCACTTTGTCTTAACTGCACTTGCCTCGAGAATCAAATGGAAATACCACGAGGTATAAGCACCGTGAACATGTCTGCGCGTGAGTTCGAATAAAAGAAAGGTATGGCGGTCGGAAAATTCAGTACGGCACTGGGCTCTTACAGTAATCCGGCACGTGTTAATTCGTAGATTTTCACTGGGCAAGGACACACAAGCCAGGAGGTTACTGTAAGAGCCGAGCGCCCGTACTGGATTTTTGCTTCTGTCGAGGGTCGTGATGCTGCATGCTCCCGACAGCAGCTGTAACCCTCGACAGGAGGACCTGTACAATGTTTGCGTGCCTCCAGCAATTTGCTTTGCAGTGACAGTGGCCACAGATCTATTAGCAGAAGAAATAGGAAAAGAACCAGCAACGCAAATGACCACTGCCAATTTAAAGCGCTCCAATGGTAAATGCATTCAAATATGCGTGCGCGTGGGAAAATAATTTAAGTCGCAGAACGTTGCAATGATAACGATAAACGCGATCAGGTCCTGTAACCAACCAAACAGCGGCGCTGGCGACTTTTAATTGATTTCCATGAGTATTGGCTCCGTTTTAGTAATTGTTATAGTTTCATCAACAAGGTATGAATTTTAAAAGATTGAAATTTCATCGAGTCACCAATGGGTTTTGATCAGACAACCTTTGCTTTGGGAATGGTAATCTTTAATTCGAAGTTTTATTCAGCAAGATCTCATGCCTTTCCCTAATTGCTCGTCGTTCATACAGTTCCATGATTGGCTCAATTGCTTCGCCTACGTGAAAAACACATTATCAGATGAAGTCATGCCGAAAGTGGCCCCTAAGGTTTGAGTTCATCTTTAGTAAACCTCTGTTGTTAATTGGAACTGATCATTATTCAGAATTTCTCGGGTCCTCTACTCGGATATTTCCTGATACGCCATGCTGGTAACCCAAATTGTTTCCTTTATGTGCAGATATTCGGAAGCCTTCCTTTTACGCATGTTTTCGTGAACAGGAAGCTTGCTGTTATGGCCGGATTCGAGAGTAATATCGAAGTGAGATGTCTTTTGCTTTTCAAATTTCTCCGGTAAAGACGACGTTTAAGGTAATTCTGGAACAAATCAGTCCTACAATATGTACATCTCTTGAAGTAGTTCCGCTATCTCAACACGACTACGAATTACTCGTAAGTGAATTGCCGAATGCTACAAGGTTTCCGATGATCGTATTGAAACGTATTGTGTTATGATTCACATGGACTCTGAACCGATACGACGAAAGTTCTAAGTATCAACTCGTCTGGCTGGTGGTTCCTTTGATGGGACCCTGATCCCATGCCGCAGTGGCCAATGTTTGTCAGGAATTACGAATTAGAATGACTTACGGTGCTGAGGAGCATGATTGATGTTGTGAACGATTCCTTCTTAACCTTTTCTCCAGCAAGGATTTGACTAATACGAGTTTTCCTGGTGATCGCATTGCTTGCTGTATTTGGCCCGTTTTATCCTTGATTAGCATGAACGAAACAGTTTTCACCATCACTTGAATTCCCCAACTTTCTACCATAATGTGTTTCCTGGAACGGTGGCCAAATTTGCATAATGCTAGGTTGTCACTTCTAGCTCCTAATCTTTTCTCGGTATTGAATGAGCTATTTGTTATTGATCATCTACTTTTCGATATGTGGACGTGCATTGCATCGAAGCGGAAGATCGAAGTGGCCTCTGAGCGCGTGTCAAGTTTGTTCATTGAACTACGGGGATCGAGCGATATTTTAACAATTGGGTACCAAAATCGACTCAGAAAGGAACGTTGCACCTATCGAAAACATGGTCCCCGATTCGGTCCTCAAGCCATGCACGCGGTGGCGACGCCAGATGTAGTTTCCCACTCTACGCATGACATCTTTCTCCGAATATAAGACATCTTCCCATCGTATTAGTATGCTAGGAGGCCAGAAGATAAAAACGTGGACGAAAAGTCATCGGTACTTGCGCAGATAGGCATCTTTCAGAGTCCACGACCGATCGCGCGACCGGTCGCTCGACTGATCGCGCGGGACCGTCCACGGCGGCACCCATAACTAGCGCGGCCTCCTCGACCACCAAGCGACCAGTGGCGCGATCAGTCGAGCGATCAGTCGCTAGCGACCGGCGACCAATAGCGCGATCAGTCGCGCGATCGGTCGCGCGACTGGTCGCGGACCCATCTCACGAGCGACCAGCGACTGATCGCGCGACTGATTGCCAGTCGCTAGCGACCGGTCGTGGACTATGAAAGATGCCAGACGCATATTTACTCAGGGATGGGCTGTTTCTGTTGTATATAGCCGATTTATACCTTCTGCCTCCTTGCAGCCGAATACATGTATTGTTGGGTTTGCGGATGCGGTTGGTGCACATCGGTCCAGCCAAAGTAGCCGGTTGCGTTCGAGTATCTGGGGACTTGAGATGCAATGCGTGGTCGCCTCCTAAAAAATTAGGCCGTGGTCTACTCTGTGGTAGCAAAGCTAGTGTTCGTAGTCGAGTGACGGTACAGAGCGGAAGGCATCAAAGAGCATCCTCCGAATCCTGTCGAATTTCTGTAGACAATGGGCCGTATGCATAACGCCCAGAGTAGGGAAGGGGAGAGTTTCCCCAAGGAAATGCTTGTTTGGCCGTGGGTCGGATAAGTGACGCCGGGGCGCAGTATGTTACGCCTTTACTACAGTGTTAAATTGATATTCGAAGTTCATGTTTTTCGATTAGATGAATCGGAATTTGGAGGTTGTAGATTTTTGCTCAAGGAAAGCAGTCCAACATTGTGGAAGGGAACTATATCCTAAGAAGGCTCAATGAAGTAGCTGATATTTAGGATGTTCTGCGAAATACACTTAGAGGGTTGTGGGAAACTTGAACTGGGCATCCAGTTATCGCGCATCTGAGTAAAAAGTAACCTAGTTCGATGCAAAAATTAAATATCCTTACAACGCTCCCATGGCGTAATTGAGTGTGTTATGATTGATTAAATGAAGAGGACAATAGGAAAGTGAAGGCGTTCAGAAAAAAAAACCTCAAACAAATTAAACCTGCAGAACCTGTATCAGATAAATAGTTGATGTTGCGGTTGCTAGTAGTAAAATGGAAGAGTTGGGCTATTTCCCTCCTTTTACAGGATTTCTGAAGATTCAGAGCTGAATACAGCGCCATGAGGAACGGTCGCTAGAACTATATCATCACTAAAACCATTACGATTACTTATACGTGCCAGTTCCTCAACTCTTCATCCTTTACGCTTCTATGCCATCCTGGGCTCGGGAACCTTATACCTCGTCACTATCACTCATGCCCTTTTGGTAGATAGTATACTTTGGCCCAAATCAGTCGAATCGAAGCTTCTCACTTCGTTGCAGCGTCTACTTCACCAATGATATACACATACTTCTTGTCTGACATGCTTTTTTTTCTTCATGCGCTGAACTTTCTCATTTTTGCTATCAACCTACATAGTGAGATTCGAGTGCAAGACATCCGTGCAAAGGTAAGCATATCCCTTCTTAAGACTTGAGAGAGTTCGAAAAGAATGAGGAGCAAAATGACTAGAAGGTCGCCAGATGCACATAGAATAAGACGTAATAAAATGTGAAATATTATATAAGGCAGTCGAAAAATACCTACTAGTTACTGAAAGAAATAATTCTGGCTTCCTTCTCAAATCACTTCTCAATCGCAAAAATACGCTAACTGGTGTAAATCTAGTAAGAAAACCTGCTTATCTGAAGCTTCAACTGCTCCAAAGTAACGAGTGCATCAGTATAAGTGAATTGGTAGTTGGTTGCAGCAGTAGAATAATATCAGATGAATACTTGGCAAATTCGGCAGCAGAAATCAGGGAAATAAGCGCTCAGTCGAATAATCCTACTTACTAGAAAGTGCTTCTGTCGTATGTCGTTCTGTCGTTCTGTCTGTCTGTCTGTCGTATGTCTGTCACGAAATTCCTTAGCTCCTTTAGATCTGCCTGGAGAGGGAGAACGTCCGTTGCGCGCGTCCGTTGAAAGTAGGTCACCCCGCCCACTCGGCGCGTGGCGCACCTCAACTGAGGTCTTGACCTCAACTGATTACAGTACCACGGGAGGCGGTCGTTTGGCGCGATGGGCGGGGTCGCGCCGCCCATTTGAGGCGGCCCGACACCGCCCATCGCGCCAAACGACACACACCCCAGTACCACCAAGTGTCAGTGGAGCGAATGATTTGCATTTGTCCGTGTTATCTTCCCTTTGGCTGACTGGTGTGGACCAAGTGCAAATCGTATGCCCCGTGTAAAGGTGGCTAGAAGTGTGCATTGGTGAGTCAAATCCAACTGGGGAGACCCACCCCCGATGGGCGGTCGTTCTCTAGAAATGCAATGCTTTATAAAAACATTTATAACTAAGTTTGGAGAAAGCCAACAGAGCAGGAACAAGTTGATGTGGGAGAAGCATTGTCGAAGGTGTCTCCAGCAGAAATGACGTCAGCGGAGGCCCGCCTACAATGGGCGGAGCGTGCCTCGAAGCTCACATAGTTTCTTACATTTATAAACGAAAATTCATAACTCCGATTCCCATGTGGACCTAGAAAGTTCATAGTTGGAAGGAGTATAGGCGGCGGGATGGGAACACTCATGGTGGGTGGCAGGAGCAGACTCCGCCCACAAGGGGCGGGGTTTGAGCGGAAACTCATTATTCCTGTCCCAGTGGAACTAGAGCGTTCAAATTTTTATTCGATGAAGGTCTATAATGCAAATCAGCTCATGTGGCTCCGTCTCTCATGGCTAGAGCCCCTAGCATACACGATAGCGTGCGTGGCCGACTGGTTAAGTGGATAGCGGGGTTACAGTAGCGATGACTGTCGGCGCCCCAGCGCAATTCTAGGGACAGATTCATCCCCAACCCTGGGTAGGGAGGCCTTCGGGCTTCTCTGAGCTCTCGCTAAGGTAAGGTCGCAGAGGCAAACGTCACATGATTACCGAGGGCTGTCGATTCTTCACCTGTTTGTAGAAAGATCTTAACTCTAATGCAATTACCTTGGCATATAGACAGAAACGCCATTTGAAAGTTCGCGCCCTTCGCGAACATTTCCTCGGGGGTCCCTCCCCTTCCCTACTCTCGGGGTTATGCATACGGCCCAACATATTTGACTTCAAGGCATATCCTGACTTGAATGCACAAAAGTTCAACCGCCGCTATACGACGCATGGAAAAGGGGCTTTGGGCAAGGGCCCAGGGCGGTTGTTGTTCTAGCTAGGGGTTACGCGAAGCATTCTTGAAAATGGCGCGCAAACTGTGCTCCGCTCCAATGCTAGAGAAATGAATGCCACATAACATGGCAGTTGAGGGTCAACAAGTGCGTGCCTTTTGCAGGTGCGTATTCAGGTCAGGGTCTTGCGCTCGATATTGGACTGCGTTCGTATTTGGATCGAAGAGGTAACTACATTGGCCCGCCCAGGAATACCTTCTGCTAGTGGCGTCGCTCAGACTGACTCCTAAAAAATGTTTCTGAGATTCCCTCACAGAATGAATTTTAGGCCCCCGCGTATAACATGTCATCTGTATCTGGCACTATGATGTCGGAAAACGGCCTACTGAGCGAGTTATAAAGGGTTAAAGATTGGCCCGTGTAATTCCTCGGACGAGTTTCACCGGCATTGGAGAGAGTGCACCAATCACGAGGGAACCCATGTAGGAAGTTCTAACAACTTGTCGTGACACACAGCGACAGTGAAACAGCTCTTTACGGTTCTGGCTCAATGCAGTCAGCTCTATGTGCAATTGCAATAGCTGAAATCTCGTCCTGATACCCCTTTCATGTTATTTCCGTCATGGCAGTCTCATCCAACCTATATTTTCCCTGCTTTTGAGGAGCCATGTTTTTCTCGAAATCGGCGAAATCTCTCGCTTTCTTCAATACCCATGAACTATTCCCAATCTACAGAGTAGCGACAAATTACGTGCGCACTTTTGACGTGATCACGTGATTGCTTTGAGCATCAAAGTCAGCTTCTACGCATCATTTGTTTTCTTTACATCTTGGATAATCAGCCTGTGAAGAGAAAGTTGCTCTCAAGTCCGTGGTGCAGACCTACACAAGACGCGAGGAGATTGCACGCCTAGCCATCGGCAGGATGAGAATACTGCTATTCCGTCGAAGCTCAGAATTCCTCTTAGAGCAGTTTAAAAGATTGTGAAGCAATGGAAAGAGGAAGGACACGTCTTGACCAAATCGGAAAGAGGAAGCAAGCGGAATGTCAACACAAGGAGAACGCTTAGTATTAGAGAGAAGAGGATTGACCGTAGGTATGATCGAAGCATGAACAAAATGGCGTGGAAAATGAGCCTGTACTACCAGAGTGGTGATGTCATACACCATAAGTGTCCCATCCTGTCTCCTGTACTTCTACCAAGTTTGAACTTTCTAGGTCCACGGGGATAGGAGTTATGAATTTCTGCTCAAACCCCGCCCCCTGTGGCGGAGTGTGGTCCTGCCACCCATCATAAGTGTTTCCATCCCGCCGCCTATACTTCCAATTTTAAACTTTCTAGGTCCACGGGGACAGGAGTTATGATTTTCACGATGTTTTCATAAACCATTACATTTTTGGAGAACTCCCCGCCCATCGGGGTTGGGTCTTCCACTTCGATCTAACTTACCAATGCGCACCTCTAGCCACCTTCGACCCCAGTTTTGAGGCCGTCTTGTTACCGAATTTTGAAATCGTGGTCCTCAGTTCAGCTCATTTCGATGCACGCCATGCCCACCGTGGGCGGGGCTCCGCCGAGCTAATGTGTGCTTTATACCTCTCGGGACATGGCCCATCCCACGCTTGACTCGGCCTCTCCAGGCAGATCTAGGAAAGCTAAGGAATTTTGTGGCAGACATACATAACGACAGACGACGACAGACACAGACGAAGCGCTTTATAGGAAGTAGGATCGATGGGACTTCTCGTAACGACATGTGGGCCTCCCCAAGTGAACTCCTCGGTACACTCTCGGCCTTGAAGTTTCGTCCAGCTGCTTCCTAGTAAGTATAAGTAGGAAAGTTACCATCATATTCAATAAGATAAAGCTCACTCTACTGCATAAAATAAAAAAACCACTTATAATGTAAAATCTTCTATCGAATGCTGACTTGCAGATTCTAGCTTGCAATATTCCCCAGGAAGAAAACCCTATTATGTAATGCGATTTCTATTTTTCAATTTCAATTAGAAATGGCTATCTTGATTCACGTCCATTCGGACTGATCTTTCTCAGCTTTGAACATCTGTTTCCTTTCTAAACATCTAATTTGAAAACGGTAGAAAACGGAGTGGCTTTGACCAGTAGTTTCTATATCCCTGGATTTTGAAAGTGTTATCGTTCTCGTCCTGAATTTTTTCTGTGGAAGATTGAGACTATTCAATCGTTGCAGTTCATGAATATATTTTCGGAATCAAAGGGTGGGTCTAATTGACGGTTTGCTACGGCAATCTTGCTTTGGCTTAGACAAAATATTTAACTTCTCTAGATATCTTTCAATGTTGTCAATGCTTTATAATCCAAACTTGAGTTATTCAGGTCTTTGGCCCACGCCTCGCTCACGTTGAGTGTGCAGTGCGCGAGCGCTCATTAGTCAAAGCTTCCCTATCACCGACTCACATTCCTGTAATATCAAAGAAGAATCGAAGAGCGTTTTGATCCAATGAATTGTTCAACGTCTTTCCCGTTAATGCTAGGAAGGACATTTTTTCGAGCAATATTTGGAATTACTTCTTTGCTCGAATGGAGCTTCTCGCTCATTTGGACGGTGAAGGGTGTAAAAAACGTTTCTAGTAATACCTTTTCAACGTTCCTGAAATGTGAGGGAGTCCTGTAGATGCCCAACATTGAGCCCAAAAACGGTTTGCAAGCGTGTAGAACGCATCTCATGGAAAAGCAAAACGATCGCATGCTTCAAGGACTCTCATGCCATACATGCCGGTCCACCACTCTACAGCTTCGTCACCGTTGCACAGCTACGGCTTCGCTCGGTTTTGTTATCTGCTTGGTATAGTGATGTAATTGAGGGAGAAATCGGTCTCGTAACTTTGTTCCTAGAATCGTTTAGAAGGTTTGAACACAGAATTGGGATCAGCGTTCGAAAGCAATTACGGCTTTATACGTCTCACCTTGAAAGGCCACTGCGACCAAGTATCCGTCCCTTGTTAGGTTTCGCTTGGTGCTCCATTGATTTCACTCATTGCTTCCATTATAGAGATAATTAAACAGAAAAACACAATGAAATGGATCCTATGATATAGTAAAAACACCTTAAACGGCTTCGTTTGATGGAAAAACATCAGTATTCAGAACGAATATGGCGGTGAAGTCGAGAAGCTCTTCCTTCAGCAGATACGTCTGGTTCATCCAACTATGAAATTTCCATTATGGGTTTCGCCGACTATGTGCATAGAATTTCGGATAGGTTCGTTTCTGGATTGATGCAATATGCATATTAGGGTAATTTTGCTGTTACTGGATTAACATGTTGACGACGAGATCGGTCATTGTTGATCGAGTCAATCTGTAACGTAAGAGATGTCGGTCTATGCTGATCGACGCAACAGTAAGTTACCCAAATGATGAAGAGCCAATATTCTTGCAACATTTTTGATTTCTTTATAAGGTTTTTTCTACGACTCATTTACATAAAAGGTTGTTTGTGAATATTAAGTACAAAGTAAAAAGTCATGCTTCACATAAAAGCACTCAAAAAACGAAAGTGACGAAATGAAACTCAACAATTTCACACGCTTTGGAAACATTCGAGGCGACAGAATTGGTCACATCTAGAGCAATCGGTTGCTCAGTTTCGGTCTTCTCTGCCATATTTCTACCTGGTGCTCTCCCATGTGTCCTTGTCTTTGGATTTTGCCTAAGCAACAGAATAAGTCTTCATTGTATAACGGCCTACTTGTGAGTATTTGTGCTGTGATATCAAAGATTGGTAACTATTAACTACTGAGAGAATCACAGATATCCTTATTTTTCAAGGGTAGAGGAATCAAGGGAGAGCGTCCGTTGTGCGGGTGTGGTGCGATTCACGCGTCAATATAATGAGGTTATCGGACAAAACACGCTAAAACATCATTCTTACCATCATATTGGAAGTTATAAGAACTTATAAGTAGAATAAGTAAAGAAATGACCAACTATGCACGTTTACAGATGGATTGCGTTTACTAGGATCGAAAAAATTAAAGTTATTCTTATTTTGAACGTTTGACTAGTAAATTGTTGACCTATGAGGTGAATTCTCAGTCTCGAAGGGGCTTTTTTGCCATAGTAAAGAGATTTGCTCTATTCATGGTGACGCCGTGAACTACTGCAAATTTATTTGGTCCATCTCAACAGGAAGGTGCTGAAACGATGCTGCGTGCGCGATGACCTCATTATATTGGCGCGTGAATCGCGCCCCCCCCCCCCCCGTTGCGCGCGTCTGTCGAAAGTAGGTCACCCCGCCCAATTCCCGCGCGGCGCACCACACTGAAGTCCCGAGGTGACATTACAGTACAACCAAGTGTCCGTGGAGCGAATGATTTGCATTTGCCTGTGTTATCTTCTCATTGAACGGACTGCTGTGGATCAAGTACAAATTGTATGCCCCACTGATAACTGCAACGTCCGTTAAGTATCTGGGGTTGACCCTCCGCATGCGACGTCTGCGGCGTGACCTAGTTTCGACGGAAACGCGCAACGAAGTGCACCCAGAAATCAAGTACTGTCCATAGCCTTTTGTGGATTAGAGGAAGAAACTGACGTAGCGCATGCATGCCTTTCTCACGTGAGACTTGTATGCGGTCATCTGGTCCTTTAGATCAACAAATCATTTCATCATGTTGTATTCACTCAATTCTCACCGGGCGGGCAACTTGTATAGAGCCTGATGAAAGCATATACGGGGTGCGCCACAAATATGGTAACAAAAGAATTGGGCTACAGAAACCGCAGTTAGTATTGGTACACGGTGAATTCATTCAGAGTTACTTACTATGCATCGCATCTACAAAACGATCACACGGTCATCTTATATGTATAACCGCCTCCCGTAGTAAATCATAGTTCGAAAACGCTTCGGCTACTCATCCGGTGGCACTCAAAGTTTCTTGAGAAACTCCAGCTCGGGCTTTTTTCATTGGTCTATTAGGTGCGGTGCGTTTTGAAGAGCCTCCAGTATGGACTACATCCAGCAACTGGTCACATTGTGGTCCGGAAAACTCGTAGAATTGCTTCTTCTGGGATGCAAAGGGAATGTTGTACTACGAATTGCGCGAGCAAGACCGCACCGCCACCGCGCCCTATTACGCTGGTCAGCTGCAGAAACTTGCGGAAATCGTTCGAGAAAAACGGCCCAGACGAACTTTTGTACACCTCTCCATGAAAACCTAGGCCCCCCGGTAAAGAGAACCGTACATAATTGGAGGAGCTAGGCTGGGACACGGTTCCGCATCCACCCATTCCACCTGATATTGCGCCCTCAGATTACTACTTGTTCCGGCCCCTCAAGGCCTTCCAAGCAAAAAACATTTCGTAAACGATGACCACTTTGAACAAGTTGTCGGTGATTTCTTTGACTCTCAATCTTCCCAGTTCTGGGAAAAGGGAATCGCGGGCCTGCCATTATGCAGGGCAATGTTATGGTCAATATATTGTTAATTTGCTTGCATTGTTCGCTGAGTTGTAAAATAAAACGGAAAAATCTCAACCATACCAAAACTTTATGATCAACCTAATACGACAACCTTGTCGTCGATTACAGGGAAGAAGAATAGATAAAGCTATGTCTTTTTACTTGCATAGAATTCCAATCATTTCTAGCGCATTGACGTTTAAGAATTTGATGGTGCGCTATAGGGAGTATATAGCCAAAGTAGACTCGCAATAGGCGAGGATGCCTTTAAACAATGTATGTCTGTCATAGCGCTACTGGAGAGCGGCAAATGACAAATAAATCTAGGCACAGAAGAGCTCCAGAAACTCGATAACGAGACTAGAGAGTAGTATAAAACATGAAAATGAAGGCAGATGTTAAGGAAGAGTTGCTCGAAATTAAGCAACTAGGGGAAGACCTAAAGCTTCACTCTATAATGGGCGATGCGGGCGAGCTCGGCTTTATGCTCGTTACGCGCCTTGACGAAGAGAAAGATTAGACGTGAAATCAGGGTACGCCATGCAAAAAGACTCAGGGCTACTAGAGCTGATCCTAGATAGAAAGAACCACCGCTCGCAAATCAACCCGGACGAGGGTTCTGAGCAGGGTCCAAGCAGCAATATCGGGAAACTTTCTACGGATAACGCAGCAGGCTTGCAGACTACAGAACGTACAAACCCGCCAAGAGGTGACCGCTCATTGAGACCGCTTCAAGCATCCTTGCCCAAGTTTTACGGAGACGCCCTCGTCCGGGTTGATTTACGACTTCCCAGAGTACTGGGCACTCTTTGAAACACTGGTCCACTAAAGTAGTCGAGCATGAAGTAATGGAAAAAAAATTCGCTGCTAAAGGAAAGCTTGCAAGGCCCAAGATTCTATAAACGGAATAAGACTAGTGCCAGAAAATTGGAACGGGCAAGGGTTGATGGGGAGGGGGGGGGAGGTGATGTTTAATGAGTGCGAGTTTTTTTCGCGGCTTTTTTCTATCTATAGAATTTGAATATTGAATTCCGGATTTGATAGAAATAATCTTTACGCTTTCTTTACCAGAAATATGCCTAAAAAGTCATACTCATAGTCATATGCCCTATTACTTCGAGGAAGGTTGGAAGATGGGACAGTCATTTCGCGATTTCAACACACTTTTCGGCGGTGGAGTCAGCCAAGTAAGGATTGGGATCTGCTGCTAAATCCAACATATTCACCGACAACAACTCCTATGAAATATCTCGTTGACCGCTCGTTGAAAATTCGGCTAGTCAACAGAACATATTTATTTATTTTTATTTATTTATTTATTTATCTTTGCACTCATTGGTGCGCTAAGCCAACACAGTGTGGGTTAGTACTGATATAATGATCGAAAACCAAACAGAAGAAAAAAAAATAGCTAAGACAAAAACCAAGAAATTCAGCTGTAGGCCTAAACTCGGAATATTTCTCAGTCTATAGGCGGACGGCACAGTGGGGACTGATAAAATACACTGAAAAAAAAAACAGTGTAGCGAATATCAACTAGCCATCGAATGAAGGGATAGGTTGTGTAGAAGAGTAGGTGCCAAGTCACTACCAGTAAGTGCAGGTCAGTCTAGGCAACGCAACCAACCGCAGTTGTTCCCGGGCGGGCCAAGATAGGTGCCTCTTTGATCTAAACACGAACCCAGGGCGTAAGACCTAGACCCAAGTTCTAGGAAGAAAACAAAGACACTTGTTGACCTGCACTTACACGGCGGAGGCAATGGGAGACTTAACATAGGAGCGCCACAGACCGGTAAGGAAAACGGAGAGTCAGAAAAAAAAGAAATCCAAACGGTGGTAGCAGTGAAGGCTCTTGAACAAACTCGGACTAAGAAGGACCCAGAGTGCAGTCGCCTCAGAGCTAGAGAAACATCTCATAGTAAGGCAACAAACAGTGAGAGAAAACTTCGTTGTTAGTAACATCCGACATGACTGAGAAAACTGTAAAGGTAGCCTAATAGTAATTCTCTCAGAATCCACGCAGAGTGAGCATGAGTGTAGTTGAAACACGAATCGGCGGGGAAGTAACACCAATGCTAAATACTAGCAAAACCTGCAAAACTGACAGTTGAGTGCCACCATTTCTGGCAACAAACATTCGAATCAACTTTGCAACCTCAATAAGCTGAAAAGGTCGAGCTTGAACAAATTCTTCTTGAAAATCTTAGCACTAGGTGCATTCATCAACTCACCCGGAAGGTGGCTTAGCCACCTTGCTGTTCGACAGAAGAAGTTGGTAAACAGCAGATGGCGGTTCTTCCTCAAAATTCGGACGTGATGTAGGCTAAATATACCCGCTCTCTCGCTGCTAGGTCGAAAGACCCAGTATTTACTGGGGGTAAGTAAGGTTTCTTTCTTCAGAATGCGAAAAGCAAGAGTCAGATCATTCACAACTCTCCTTATTATTAGCCGATGTAGACCAAGCAATCTCAAGACACTTTCACAAGGGAGAATTTGGTGGCTCAGTTAAAGAGGGGGGAGATTGCGGCTAATGGTAAGCAATACGATGTCGATTGTAGGCTGGGTCATGCCATAGGCAATAGCTCCATCGAAGGACATGATATGACAATCAAGTCGTGCCCCCAAACTAGTGATAAGTGCATCTTTTGCCATAGGAGTCATCACTTATCGCTTGCATGTAGAACCGTTATGTATCAACGCCGAAAAATAATAATGGAAGGGAATAAGTGCTGCTCACCCAGCCATAAGTTTTGAATACCTAAAAGCAAACTGCACGCGATGAGGTCAAAGTCATCACGTATCGTTGTGCGTCCAAATGTCATGCCGTCAAGGATAAATCCATCTTTTGCAGCCAAATCAAGACTAGGTAAGGAGGATTTCAGCACCCAGAGTTATCAAGGAAGTATTTGAAATGAACTTCCCTCTTGGCCCCAAGGTAATCAAAATAAATATTATAACGTTCAGAAAAACCATATTGATCCCAGGAATTTTTCGAATTTTAACATTCAAACTAAAACAGAAAATAGCTTCCACATGCTAACGAGCAAAATCAGGCAAGTTCACAGCTAATCCTAATGACTGTTTAAAGGAACATGCGGAATTCTAGGAAACAAAGTAAGAAAAGGTAGCTTCCTTTTTTGACCCAAAAAACCGTCATAGAAAAGGGACGAATCAATCTCCTTAAGTCCACAACTGAAATATGCACAATGTCGGGTATTGGTTGACATGTTTATGGTTTTGAAGGTCACATAGTGACACCATAAAAAGGCACTGCGTTTGGAGAAGAACTCGACTTGAGGATCTAAATAGAACCAACTTATGACTGGATTTCCCAGGGTCAAACTCACTAGCAGAGATACTAATATTCTGCGATAGAGGAATGTCTGTTCGGAAAACGTTTTTTCAAGGTTCGAGGGAAACGCAACGTCCTCACATTTTAGTAGGTTTAGACCCTCACCATGAATTAATATTAAGCCATGACTCGATGGCGAGAACGCCCGCAGAGCTTCATGTTGCAAAGAAAATATTAGGGCCTATCTTACACATCTTATACGGTAAAGGGTTACTTGTAGAAGAATCCGCTGAACCCAAAGTATGTTATCAGATCACGGCAACTATGAACATGTACAATCCCTCCCTGTCAGGCAATAACGGCCTGACAAAAGCAAGTAAAAGCTCACTGATAAGGGAAGGATATTAGGTTTTAGTGGCCATTCAAGATGATATGTATACCGATATAAGTGTTTCCGAACGCTGATTTGAACTCTGGGTTCCAAATCTGCGAAACGATTATGGGAACAAGTTTATGAGCCCTTTCCCAGGGTGCTGCTTTTACACACGACCCGAGCAATTTAGAAAATGAAATGCAGCGATGGTCGAGTTGTGAGGATGGAGGTGGGATGCGGAGGTTCGAATCAATGATGCATTTGCTTGTTTTGCTTTTCTATAGAAAGTGTTCTGAACGCTAGCAAAACATTTGTGCATCATATAGCCACCTACATGACCACCTACAGCCCTCCACATTTACGGAGCACCAGAAATGATAACACACGGAACGAATTTGGGTCTTTGTAAGTACAGCAAAGGAGAACTGCGAAAGCTTTGCTCAAAATAGAGTTGCAAATTTTTTCAAGCATGATCTGGAGGATTAGACAGGAACTCACCATCAAAATATTCAATCGATCAAACTGCTCCAACATATTACTAGCCATATGTTCTTCCCAAAAGTGGTCGTATCGCTTTTGTTTCCCGCTTCGAACTGGAGATCGGGGTCAGTACAACCCACTTGATGACCGAAGAGCTTATGCTGGATTGGGTTAGGTCATGCGTTGGATCGAAATATTTGCTTTCAACTCAAATGATCGTCGACACATGGAGCCACTCAAGGATCATGGAGTGATTCCGGGTGTTTTGTCAACCGGCAAACAAGTGAAAGTGCTCAAAACTCCACCTGAGTTAACCTCCCAAATTCAGCATCTCGATGTATATTATTTCTTGCCATTCAAAGCCATGTATAGGAGTATTGTCTCTTTCGTAGTTTCTCATGATTTGGACTTCTGCGTAAGCAACCACAACTCCATAATTCGCCTTGTCTATCCAGTATACTTCTTGTTTAGTGCGGCTAGTTTCAAAGAGTTCTTTTCTCATTCATGGTTTGCAGCAGGGTTCCTGGATGCAGACCCGGGGGAAACTCG
The DNA here is from genome assembly GCA_000469685.2 of Haemonchus contortus. Classification (NCBI taxonomy): domain Eukaryota; kingdom Metazoa; phylum Nematoda; class Chromadorea; order Rhabditida; family Trichostrongylidae; genus Haemonchus; species Haemonchus contortus. The sequence continues at coordinate 26,395,515 of LS997566.1, forward strand.
AAACTCCTGTTCTACTGTTTCTCATCTCATCTAAGCGGGAACTGTAAGAGTGCTGAGAGTGTAAGAGTGTGATAAACAGTTTTTCATTCTTTGCTCCCATTGTGATAAGCTTATATGTTCCAAACACTTTGTGTTAGATTACTATACCGTTCATAGAGTGCTCTATTATTCCGCCAGCACTTTCCCCTAAAAATGTCGGCTGTATCATACTGGCTCACTTCTGTCACTTTCTAAGAAGCCACTACTTCATCCAGAAGCACCATGGTCTGACGAGCTGCCCGGCCGCCCTCTGCCGGAATTGCATGAAGCCGCCATACCGTGAGTGGAGGGGTTCTATGGGATGCTTTCATAGTCCACCGCCGGCTGACGTAAAACGATAGTTCGTATGTAAGAAATCTACGTCTATTGCATTTTATTTCACGATCAGAACCGCATCTGACAGTGAAATAAAATGTAACAGACGTAGATTTCTTACATACGAATTTATTCGTTTTACGTCAGCCGGCGCGCCGGCCGATGGACTACGAAAGCAGCCGATGTGCACCCCTAATCGGTCTGTGAAGGCGACAAGAAACTTTTTTGTAGTATCATTTCTGGTGCTGCGTAAATATGAAGGAGGGCTGTAAGTGGCCTATATGATCCGTGAATGTGTTTTGCAAGCGTTCAGGACAGTTTTTATAAAGAAAGCAAAAGAAGCAAATGCATCAAGGATTCGAACCTCCCGCCTCCATCCTCACAACTCGACCATCGCTGCATGTTCGGAACTGCTCGGGTCGTGTATAAAAGCAGCACCCTGGGAGAGGGTTCATAACCTTGTTCCCATAATCGTTTCGCAGATTTGGAACCCAGATTTGAAATCAGCGTTCGAAAACACCTATATCGGTATTCATATCATTCTGAATGGCCACAGGGTCCTAGTATCCTTCCCATGTAAGTAGATAATGTAGGCAAAATTTTTACTCTTATGAATCTTATGGGAATTTTGCGAAGAAAGGACTGAATAATTCGAGAGCTTCACCGCAAACTAAATTGTTTACGCCATATAGGATTGCTCTTACGAAATCTAACATGTACCAGTGCGACGGTCTAGAGCCAATTAGTTCAGCAATGAGTGTTTACGAAAGAAATATAAGGCATCATAAGCTACCTCCTCACTCTACCTTTAGTCTGAGCGTCGTATCCCACTTAGGAAGCCTATTATTTGTTTTGTTTTTCATGAACACAACGAATCAGTTCTTGGTATTCTGATATCACAATTGTAGGAAATTGTATCCATCATGGCCTAATTAGCGACTGCAGGGACAATAACAACGAGTGCTAGCACGTACCCTTCATCTCAATAATGATCATATTAACCCTTTGACGACAACGCCGATTTCGACGTGACGCGCCTATGGGGCCACGCCCCCTCCGTATCGTGCGCGACTGACATCTACCGCTGGGTGCCATGGTCCCAGGAGGAACTCCCTCCCGGGGATTGATAAATTTAGCAATATTTCGCTCAAAATGAAAGAAGTTAGACCTTGTTTCATCCGTTAATAATTATGTGAGGCCTGAAAATGGAGTTTAGGCTTGGAAGCAATGTAGGACAAAGTTCTGAAAATGATGTTTGCAGTAGAAATTCGTATCGAATTCAAGACCCTTGAACATCAAATCATGCTTTGCAACTGCCGTGTTGAGACTAACGGGGCGGTCACATGATCGCAAATCGATATTTACAGGCCTTTGAAAAGTATGACCCGAGCCTAATTCGACATAGCGGCTGAAAAAGTCAATAAATGACCATTCCTGAACATCATGATGGACAGTTTCGTTGACAACGTCGCAGGGCTATATGATCCTCAGATGAGTCGGCCAGTTTTGGTGAGGAAGATGAGTTTTTGGTGAATGATGACTCTGTACAACACTTAGTTGTACCACTTCAATATGATTCATCCGAGGATGACGTGCATGAAAACAGTGATCAAATGGGTTCGTACACTCCGTTTGTAAGGAAAACAGCCAAATGGTACATAAGGCTCTTCTTCCATCTGCTGACCCAGACTGCTCTTGTGATCGCCTGGATGCTATATAATCAGAACAATAGGATGACGTTTAACGACTTCAAAATTGCAGTTGCCGAGACACTGATCGACCTTCATGGAAAAAACAGCACAAGACATGGGAAAAAACGCAAGATAATTGAGAAACCAGAGGCAGACTACAATGGGTGCTGGAAGTGTAAAAGTTGTTACACCAAAGTGGTAAACGATTTCAGTCGTCAATATGCTAGAGTACATGCCAAGAAAGTGAATCCCATGCAGCATTTGTCACGGCTTCTACGTCTGCAATGTTTCCAAAATGTACAGAGAAACTTCTGGAAGTACTTAGGCTTTTCTTGAGTGATACTCCATTGTACATATATGTTTGTAATGAAAAAGTTTTGATAAAGCAATAATGTGGACCATATTGCATATAAATACTACGAATTTGTTAATAAATATGAGGATATTAAATTAGTTTCATATGTGCAACTAATGAGAAAACATGGAGGCACTCAACAGGGGGTGCTATGGTCGTCAAAGGGTTAGTGATCCATCAGTCAGAAAAAAGACAAAAATGCTTGACTTCAAGGGATAAAAGTCTTGTATAAAGTCTTGGTGCGTTGATCAAGGCCACATGCGCATTCAATAGGTCACTACGAGCCTGAGTGAGAGTCAAATGCGTGGGCGCATCTGAAGGATGCGCCCACGCATTTGACTCTCACTCAGGCTCGTAGTGACCTATTGAATGCGCATGTGGCCTATACATTGACCTGCGTTGGCCTGCCGTATACAAGCCAGTGCTTTTTATCCTCAGACGAAACTGGAACCAATTAACCAACTCCGGAGGGACAGAAGGCTCGGTTGACTAGGCAGATTTCGATCCTAGACTCGAAGATGTGACTGTGCGTGTGTGAAGTGCGCACTTGCTACTACACCGCTTTCACCTAAGTACTACATAAATGTACATACATAAATATGTAAACATACAGTGCCCCGCATAAATAAATGTATGCCTACCCATGAATGACCCTAAAGCTCGTGACCCTTACTGTTTTGGAAAAGCTTACAATGGAAATTCTGACAAGTATTAGTATTAGTATTAGATACAAATACATAGTAAAGCACTGAGTTTCATCTCCATTTTTCGAAGAGGATTCACTTGCCTGTCCGTTAACTACGAGGAATCAACAAAAATGATAAATTACCAACTTCCCATGGAACTTCGAATAGAGACCTAAATATGTCGATAGGGTTTGGAAAGCCATTAACAAATTTAGAAATTAAAATTGCTAAATGAGTACCGAAAAAGTTGTGAGCGCTCAAAGATTGCGATTTGCTCCTCGTTTTCTTTTTCGCTTTTGCAAAACGGGCTTTCATCCGAATAAAAGCTCTTAAACCGTTTTTTCACTAATTTAAGTCGGTGCTTTGTTCCGGCTATCATTTGCGGTCACCTATCTATCACCTATCACCACACATTTGAAATTTCTTGAGGTTGAGGGGGAGACGCGAATCGCTTAGAACAGATATGCGTGAAAACTGAATAGTGAACCTATTGAATATTGAATACTTATACAATACAATACAATACAATATTGAAACCTCATACATGTTCTCTCTCTACAACGTAAATAAAACACGATATCGCTTCGAGACCAAAAATACACTGCTTCTCTACCCATTTTTTCGGTTGTTTCGTCTATGTTGAGTTTTCTCGCTTGTCCAAGACTATTTCACTTTGAGTGTTGGTATGTGTGTTTCGGTGTTAAAAATGAAAGAGTGTTATAAAAAAAGACGTTGATGAATATTAAATGAGTGCGGTGATAGGAGATAGATAGCTGGTCGCAAGTGATAGCTGAAACAGAGCGCTAATATAAATTCGAAAAACGGTTTAGGAGCCTTTATTCGGCAAGCACGTTTTGCATAAGCGAAACCGACAAGGGGGAGCAAACCCTCATTGATAACCTGAAGAGGGAGAGAGGTAGAGCGCTGCCACTACGCCACGGGGACCCTTGTGGCTATTGCGGGCAACTGGGCTTATCAACTGGCACTATCCCTCCATGCTTAAAAATGCAAACTTCGAACGTTCACCATTTCTTTGGTAGACTCATTTAGCACTTTTAATTCCAGTATTTGTTAATAACTTTCAAAGCTATCAGTATACGTAGGTCTCTATTCAAAGTTCCATGGGAATTTGAAACCCTTGCCGGGTTCGTTGATTGAAGCTCGTATAGGGGAGTTGTAATTTTTCAGAATATTTTTCTTTAAGCGCCCGACGTTCTTCAACGAACGAATATTCGGGAGAGTCAAGGATTCGGTCCTTTGTGGCGGATTTGAAGAGAGCTGAATGAGCTGGGGTAATCCGAGTAAATGGCAGTACTATTTACGACGCGAAGTTCAGATTTTTGATTGCAGTTGAAACTTGAAACTTTTTCTTGTAAAGTATCTGCCCAGCATGCTTGGAATCTTCACAGGTTCTTTGGAAATGACGAGCTAGGTTTTGGTATTTTCTTGAATAGTGAATATTCCCCCAATCGAAGGAAATGTCACACAACTTCACGTGCAGGAGTCGCCACAATAGTCCAGCTTCGCAGATTAAGGAAAGTTTTTCAAAAAAAATCACCTCTGAGATATCCCCAAACGAAACAGCTTCAAAATGTAAATAGTGCAGTAATAGTTCGAGGGATTAGGCAAGTGGAGTGTATGACATCTTTGAGTGTAGGCATTGGAAGTTAGGTCGAAATAGGTGAAGATGTCGTGCAAGGCTGAGCTTTTTGTGAATATTGTCCGCCTTCTTTGTAACACTGCACTCAAACTTGAATTACTATTGGAACTAGTTGAAAACTATTCAAATCATCACCCTGAAGACGTGTGGTGATTTCAGCAAGGCCGTCCAAATTTTGTTCCTCAGAAGTCCCTAAGTAGAATAATTTGCGATCTGAAAACATACCTTTCTATTATTAGGGTCAAAGCGGCTTTACAAAAGAAGTTCGATGACCTCTGCAGTTCAACATGTGATATAAAAGGATTTAGAAGGGGGGTCATCGTGCACTAAGTCTGATTGGATCTCTAGAAAACACGAAGCCAACACGACTAGTCAGGGGAGTCTATTGAAATCTCGAGTCACTGTGTTGGGAGGCTTCCCTATATCTGACTGCGCTCGATCGATCTTAGAAATGGGCCCAAGTTTTTCAACTTCGCAGTCCATTTCTACAGCTGTAATGCGAAAAGTAATGTGCAGTCTGCACGAGCTTCAAGATCGACTTTGTTATAAGGCTAGGTGTGATAACGGCTCCTTGGTGGCAGAACGAGAGAGAAATGTGCTCAACATTCCCTTTCCAGCCACGTTTTACAAACAGCAAGTACCACACATTGATTCTGATGCCAAATTCCGGATCTTTGCCGACGAAACTTTTAAGGTGCTCTGTAGGTTCCAGAAACAAAACACCACATCTAACATTTCGCGGGAGCAAGCACGTGGTATTAAGGAACTTCGAGAACTAATAAAGTCTCGAGCCGTAAGGTTATCGGTCAGTGACAAAGGAGGAGAGTTCGCAGTAATTCCCAGACAACTTGATTATGAAATAACAGAACACCATCTGGGAGACCCTTCTCTCTACCGCCCAGCTTCTGTGAAGGAATTCCAAAGGCAGTTTCGAAGACTGAACCGGATGTGGGTTTCAGTAGCACGGTCAGCAGGATTGGATTCAACTTTGATAACGCGGCTCAAACTTGAGTCGCCTTGTTGTCCCGTCCTGTATCTGCTCATAAAGAGACACAAGTTTTTGGATGCAGATGACTTAGCTTCAATCAACCCAACATCCGTGTAAGGCCGTCCTATCATAAGCTGCGTGGGCAGCCCTGCTGACCGAATTGCATGGTTTTTTAATACCATTTTAGCGCAGCTTCTCAAGTTTATTCCCTCCCACCTCACAAACACCCAAATGTTTCTGGATCGCCTTGGCGCACTGCACCTCAGTGGTTCGTGCGTCATGGAGTCCTTTACATAAATGTCGGCATTGGGTCTGCTATGGAAGCCGTGGTTGAGCTTCTTAGTCAGCACCAAAGCGGTATAAATATGCGAGGGCTCTCTATATCCCAACTGATGGCGCTTGTGAATGAGTGCCTCAGTTGCAACATTTTCAAGTGGTCGGGGAGATACTTCGCTCAGACTAGAGGCTTAGCTATGGGACAACGATTGGCACCTGTCTTGGCTTTGGCATTTATGGTCAGGATAGAAGCGCCTGAAGCGCCTGTACACGAATACTTGCCCTTACTTTACTTTAAGTTAACTCGGGAAAAACCGACCAAAACTGGCTTCCATTCTTAAATGTTCAAGTGAGGTTACACGGCGATACGATTATCACGAAGTGGTACACAAAGCCCAGCAATTAAAATATCATTGTCCATTATCACTCAGCTCATCCTTTTTATATAAAGCGAGCGGTTGTTAGGGATATGTTCCTCACCGCTAAGGAAGTTTGCACTTGGGAGGATGAGCGAAAAGAGTCGATCAAAATGGCATGCGATATTGCTGAGACGAATGGCCACCGCAATTTCCCAACTACAAGAAGAGCACCTTCTGATGGCGTGATCTTCAGACGTACCACCCCTCAAGCGCCTGGTTCGGAACAGGCTGTACGATCGCCTACGTACAACCTCAAACTGTGTGGTTTGTTCAGCTGAAAGGGAAAGTGATTGTAACATGTCTGGGGTGGTCTACAAAACTACTTGCCGCGATTGTGGGGATGAGTATATTGGAGAAACGGCACGCGAGGGTTGAAGAGCACATAGATGGTATGAAGCGATTGAACGAGTCCACTGCATTAGGGAGTCATCGAATACAAAAGCACAACGGAGGCGTTTTTGAAGTCACCGTGGAGGTCGTGGCACAGGAATCGCAATTGTGCGCGCGTAAAACCCTCGAGGCATTTTGGATACAGGTCACCGATCCAAAAATGAATCGTAGGGAAGAATGCCTCGCAATCACGCGGGAGCTGCGGCCTTATATAAAGTTGTCCTTCGCATAGAGACAATGAATGAAGACCTACTCCAGCTGAGACTGGTCGATTATTATCATCGATTGCTGGTTGGTTTCGAAGAAGCTACGGTGAGTGATTCTCCTTTAATCACCTGCGTGCCCTGGGGGTCTCGAAGTTCAGTGTGGCAGTGGAGACGTTTGGTCGAATAGTCGATAAATTGTTATGATCTTTCTAGGCTCTGAAGAAGGCGACTCCGCCGAAACGTCAGCCTAATAAAGCTTGTATACAAACCTCGTGAAGAGTTAAAGAAAACACCCAATAACAGAACAATTATGCCGAGGTTCATAGAAAGCCGTACGTGGAAGTTACTAGCGAGAGCTTTTCTCCAGTGAAGCCTACAACGTTGAAGTTCCATTCACGGCTAAGGGTTCTTACACTGTATATGCTCTTCGAGGAATCTGATTTTATCGTTTTCAGGTCGCGCCCATCCGTCGGCGGACGCTGTTCTTCTCTTACCCTTGACTGAGTTGCATGTGTTATCGGTTGTTCCTGAATCTGAAAGTTCTTCTACGAAAAGACTATGTGAGAAAAACATATCGGTTTGTTGTGATGATTATTTATGGGGGTTTTTCGCTCATTGTTAACATAGGTTTTCTACCTCCGAAATCTGATAGTATTCTGGTCTGCTACCGTTTTAGATAGAGAATGCTTTCTCGAAAGTTCTCGGCAGTATCAGCCTCCATCACACTCTGCCTCCTCTGAGATTTTGTGAGAAGCTTTTGCGCGTAATACCAAGCTCACTCTCCAATATATTGGTAAAAGATAAGCTAAACGACCTTTTCTGTCCGCAACTTATCTATATATTAGCAGAAGGTATGCATCCTTTTTTTTGTTGTTTAGAGGATATGAAGGGCTGCTATACAATTACCAGGTTTTGCTTTAGAAACTTCTCGTTTTGCCGCCCTTGGCGTCATGTCAATGAAAACTCCTATGAACTTGTCACCACCTGATTTCGTTTTGGTTGAGACAGTTTTGCGAACGCAGAAGCTGAGGAACTGGCCCGTCATACCGCTCTCAAAGTTTCCGAAGGTATGGGACCACTATATTTTTGGAAAAAATTTACTCTATTTCTGGTTGGTTCCATTACTGGTCTTGCGGCATGGTCATGAAAAAGATTGATCTGATGCGTGGTTTCCAGCTGTATGATGTAGGCAGTAAATTAGCCGAGACTTTTCATCTTTGTTTGATTTGAACCCAGTATATCTGACTACAGAACATCCCATTTTTTCATCGGTATATTTCATGGGAAGAAATTAGGGACCAGAAACAATCCTCGGTAAATAAGATCGCCTCTCACCTTGAAAGGACGCGCTGTCGGACTAGATTGGAACTTGGACAAACAAGCGGGCAACGGGCAGACAATTTGTATCGTAATATTGAAGAACTAGTGGGATCGCCCAGCTGACAATGGGCTCTCCTCTTTCTTGTATTGAATTTAACCCTCCACCTGCATTCTCCCCAACTTTACAAGCTCTGGTCCAATACAACAGTAGCTATTGTCTCAGTGGAATACACACTTACCGACATCCTTCGTGCTTGGCCTGCCCGAGGTCCTGCTACAGTTCTATGTGTTCAAGTAGGATTGTTCATTCCCCTCTTCTTTTAATTTACTACGTGTTATCACTCATGTTGCGCTCATTTCGCGCATGCTCCGCTCCCTCCATAATCCCTACGCTCTCGCGAGTAGGATACAGTTTTTACTACCTACATTCGGTGTCCTAATCCTGCCGCCTGTAATCGTGCCATATTTGATTGGGCGGGGCGTGCGCGGAAATTACTAATTGTCGTGCCTACGTCCAAATTAGGGATTTCCGCGCACGCCCCCCCCCCCCCCCCCTTGACAATCACGTCTTCTCGCCATCTATCAGCATTCCCTTCCTACCGCCTGCACCCCTACCAGATTGGAATGTCCCTATTTCGAATTAATAGTTTTCGCCCAAGCCGCGCCTTATGTGGGGGGGGGGTCTAGTCCTACCACCTGTCATCAAAGTTGCTACAATTTCGCCTGTACTCCTGCAAAATTCGAACATTCTAGGACAACCGGAGCAAGACTTAAGAGTTTTCGTTCAAACATTCACTTCGCTCGAACCCCGACCCTTGTGAGCGTGGTCTAGTCCTAGTACCTTCTTCGGTGTTCCTATTTTGCTGCTTGTACACCTAGCAAACTTGAATACCCCATGTCCAGATTGTTAGTTTTCTTCCACGCCCCGGCATTTTTGGGCCGAGTCTAGTCCTACAACGCATCATCAATTTCCCACAACGTCGTCTGCACTCGTACAGAACTTGATCGCTCTAGATCCACGAAAACAGTAGTCATGAGTTTTCGCTCAAACATTTCGCGCAAACCCCACCTCTTGTGAGCAGTGTCCAGCCATGTCACCTACCAGAAGTGTTCCCATCCTGCCACCTGTATTCATACAAAATTTGAACGTCCCAGGTCCACGGGAACAGGGGTTATGAAATTCCGATCGTACATTTATTTCGCGCCAACCTGTGTAAAACCGTCCAATAAGTGTTCCCTTCCTGCCTCGTGCTCCTACCGAATTTGATCGCTCTAGGTCCAGTGCTCTAGGTCCAGGGGTTATGAATTCCGAAGCAGACAGGCCCTTACATATACAAATACACCAACAGACATGCTTAGTGGATTAAATATGTAAGTAGGATACAAGTGAAAGCTTCGACCAAAGTAGAGCCAAGTTCGACTCTCAGTGAATCTCGTCATTTTATTTCCGATCATGACTTTTAATTTCTGGGCTGTGCAACCATGATTCCAACACCACGTAAACTAATGTTACGAAGACAGTAATTGACAGACCAACTGACCTTTAGCGTAGTCGACCTGTGTAGTCCGCCGTTTACCCCAAACTGGAAGGAATGCGGTTTAAATAGAGTGAGTCTCATGTCAACTTGCTTCATTAGCCCCCACAGGGCTAATTACGCCACTCACCTGCTATCGAATGTCATGTAAGACCCCTGACCAAGCCCCGACAAGAGGACCTCCCGATGGATCGAATGTACAATTTTGAAAGCCGCATAGGCAGCGAAGGGCGTCAGCTCTGTGGTGACCCCATCTGCTAATTCTAGGAGCCTTAGCCATGATCCAGAAGGCCTCTAAGGTTCGCCGCGAACTCTCTTTCCGGTCAAAGTGCTGTATCAGCCTCATTTGCTTGCGTCTCTCGTCAACTACGCGGAAATGTTTCGCCGTTTTTGCCATAGCAATTATTCGCATGTGACTAGCTTTTCCAACGAATTCGATGCATCCCTGTACGACGGTATCGGTCTTCACGTTTGAACCCCTTCAGCTAGCCATGGACACGTCATTGCATTCCCTCGTCTCCGTCTTTCCCATTTGCACACTTAGCGCTGCACCACCATATCTGTCTTCGAGCGCAGCACTGCTGTCTTTCTGTGTTTCAAGGGACATCGTATAATATGTACTCCCGTGCCTCCTTATCTTCGTTCTTCACGCCATACACACTTGCACACGTACCACCTACACAAATACACATACATACATAGCGTACACATATACGCACGCGCACACGCATATACATACACATACAAATACACACTCCCACATATGTTAACACAACTGCACTTACATGCACGGACATGAACACGCATACGTAGATAAGTGTTTACGCGATCGAATGCACAATAGAAGCATTCTTAGCACGCTCATCCGCACATAAACCCTTTCATCGCGAATGGAGACTCACATGGGTGGTTTTTCTGTTCTGAAGACTACACTGATGTCACTTTTCCGAAATAAAGTTTTTGCAATAAGAATGCCGAATAATGTTCTCATCATTTTTAGACTACACATGCATAGAAACGACGTAATTGAGCACATTAACAGCCAGGCTCCGCTCTCACATGAGCTTGACAAAACAATCAGGTTGCCATTTAACGCGGTTTACAACAGCAAGTGGCGTGAGGAAGGCCCTACGGCACAGCACAACACATTCAACACAGCGTTTTTTGCCATAAACTTTAGAGGACCTGCTGTACGCATTGCATCGAGTGCTGCTTCTGGTGCCATGTCCACCACGACTAGTCGAGAGCTACGTAATATTGTGAACGCGGGTCTCTACAATTTGCTTAGATAACTTTATATGGTGCAGGATATGCAGAACATGTTTTTCTACATGTCACATGGTTGCTCTTTGTTGCTGACATGCGAGCACTCACTTCTCTACTCAGACCTGTTAGGGCTTTTCTTCGTCCATTGCACAAAATTTCAACACTGTGCAACACAATACAGCACAGATCGTCGGCCAAGTCATTGTAACCCGTTACCTTGACAATAGTCGTTTTCTTCAGAACCGTGTTCCTTGTTCCTCACATTTACAATTAACCGTCGGTCCACGCTGTTAGCAGTCGATTTTTTCTGTGCTTTGCCTGTCGCCCATTACTTCTTGCTGTCTGCTCACTTCGAAGAGTATTTTGTTGGATCACGACTTCGCTGAATCACTGTACCGTATACTGCGTCAACCTGTTGTGGCGGAGGTTGAATTACTGCTGTTCGTTTACTTCACGTCACTTTCAACTGTAATCTTTCTTCGGTTTTTCGGTGGATCGATCGATTGCGTTCGTTTAATATTGACGATCCTTGATCTGCCGACATCCTTTTTTTTGCTGTTTGATGATCATAATTTGGACTCCCTCGCGGTCTTCCTCCGTTTCATTTAAGCGTTCCCACATTGACCTCTCACCTGGAAGTGGAAGGCTCTGGATCGACTACGGTCCATGGCTTGCGAGGTCGACATGCCCAAGTACATGAAGATGATCATCGATGTGCTCGATGAAACGCGCCGACAACTTATCGAGGTCAATAAGCGAAATGATGAGATACTACAAGAAAATAAAAGGCCAGGGAAGAAAATTCTAATCTGAACACTCAGATAGAAAAGTTGTTGCATGCTAAGTCTAGCCCTATATCTCAGCAGTCTACAAAATCTACTTCATCTTTTCAAGTAGGGTCTCCATACTCTGACGCTATTTTTGATTCTGAGATTAGTCGTTCCATTCTAATCTCAGAGTGTTTATGAGAGTGGCTCAAGAAGTTCCTTCGATGCTGTTAAACATGGTGTTGATTGTGCCAGTGATTTTTTAAATTTTTTGGGAATCTGGTGTTTCTCTAAATATGTCTATCGTATGGGTAGAATTGAAGGGTAGAGGCCCAGGTTATTAAAGTTGTGCTACCGGTTAGTCGATTGCAGAGAGAAATCACTAGGCGTGCCCTGCGGTTCTTTTCTCAAAGCGCGTATTTATACGCCCATCGCATACTAAAGAGGAGAGGGACCGCTGGCGGGAGCAGCGTTCAGGTCGTTTGAATCTAGCATCTGACAATGATTGCACAACTACTTCTACTGGACATGCTTCTATTGGAAATGCTGATCACCTATCTCAGGGAAACTCCTCGGGAAACCTATGCCGTCTCTCAGGTCATCCGAGTACGACCTATTATGCACGCTCACCAATATCAGAAAAATGGCAGCGCTTCAAGTTTCGCCTTCTTAACTAAGAAGCATGGCAGTATGAAGTATGGTCCTGCTCATGGAGTCCTCGTTTGCTTCCAAAAATGAAATCGCCCCGCTTTTTTCTTCTCCTAGATCCTTTTACGTGGGCTTTTAGATGTGATCGATCGCACAAAACTGGTGGCGGAGTACTCTCACTCTTGAAAAACCGTCCTACAAGATAATATCAGGAGTCGGTTATAGATGCGCATGAGATGCTCTTCACGGATGTGATCCTTGTTGAGAAAGTCTTGCGGATTATTCGTATTCATCGTCCGCCTAGCTGTAGTTCCTTCAACTCAAATCAACTGCGGAAGTCGATCACTGGCTTCTCATCGACCAAGGACCCCTGCCTAGTATTGGGTGATTTCAACGTCTCGGATATTAATTGGTCTAGAGATAGTGAGGTTTTTCTTTTGTCAATCGGTTTATTGATTCAATTACTTCACACAATTTCGTGCAGCAGTTTAAGCTTCCCACTAGAGGTAATTCGTGGTGAATTGAATTCGTGAATTCAATGGTGCCTATCAATGACGCATTTCTGACGTAAGAGACTTAGGTTTTCTGATTGATGATAAGCGAACTTCACCCATAAGCTTGTCCTGCGTCGCAGTAGCTTCTGCTACCACTTCATTCCTAATGGGTCTGAAAGAAGAAGGCAACTCGGTTTAGCCAGCTTGTGCAATAGAAGGAAGAATTTCGATTTACTCGTGGCTTTTAAAATCCTTACAGGTAGAACTTGTTCTGTACCTTCTGATTTTTCAGTCTTGTCACTTCTAATACTAGAGGAGTTGAAGTCACGCTTGGGGCTCCGAAAAGCAGGACTGACGTCAGGTTCAATTACCTCGCTATTAGAGTGCTTGCAGACTTTAACAAAATGCTCGGAGGTGATATTTTCAAGCTTCCCCTGTCCTCTCCTTTCCAGAGAATGTTGTCTAATTAGGTCTGCCTCAGAGGTTTCGTTAGGGTTCCTTTCACTCAGATTCCATTTTCTTCTAAGTATTGTACAATTTTATTGCGTTCACTTTCATTTTTCTTTTTTCCTCTCAGGTAATGCGCCATTGAGCATCATTATTCACAAAACTTGATATTAGTGTTTGTGGGTTAGCTTCTCGATTGAATCCGAGCATCCGCTCTCAATTCAGCAGGTGGTAGCGAGCAGTTTTAGTTGATCTCCGTTTAGGCGCGGGCATTACTACTCTTTCCGGAGCAGAGTAGGGATCAGAGAATGAGTTGGACAGGGCTTAAACACATAAGTATAATAATTATAGATGAAGGAATGTCCGAGTTCGAGAAGGGCACATATTGATGGTAGGCGCAGCGCGCACTCAGTTGAACGAAGCTCTTATGTAGAATCAAAGCTTCACCATCCTATCCCAAACATTCTAAGTTCGGGCAAAGTGGATAATAGCGAAGAAGGGTGGTTATTGTGATGTATTTATGTGGACTGACCAAAGAGAGATGATTGAACGCTATAACGCGGTCCTAGATGAGCGGAGTAAAAATCAAGATAGAGAAGTTGAAGGTAGGAATGTTTTTAAAAAAAGAAAGAAAAGAAAAGAAAAATAGTTAGCTCAATCCTGGAGCACTCGGAGATTGGCAGAGATTTTTGTCTTCTAATTTATAGAAAGGCTACCTTACCATGTGGCTTCAGACACGAGAATAAAAATTCCCATTTTGCCCATTTTGCAGGCAATTGATCGCAAAATCTAGATCATGCTACGTCATCATGTATTTCTTCTTTTGACAAGCTTCTGTGTTTTTCGGTGCTAAGTGGGTTTTGCAAGTAGACACTTATATGCACGCATTCCTTTATGAAAACAGTAACTCTTCAACTCTTTTTCGTTCATCTCGTTTTTATTAATATCTCAGAAGTTTTTATTGTTGCACTGCACATCGCAAAGGAGTATGAGGAGGTAGAGGAGGGTGAGGGGAATTGATATATGCCTAACTGTCTAGCTCTTTTTGGAGAGCGCGTTTCACCTTTATTTAGAATATTACACGAAAAACTATATGTCCCATAACGACAATGACAATTAGTACATCAATCTTATTCTGTTCTTATTGTTAGATCGAATTGCGGCTGGTGACGACTCGATGCAGAGCGATTCGAAGCACAAAGTCAAAGATGGATGATTTTGGCATATGATAGCAAAAAAGTGTGATTTCCTACAATTGGAAGCAACCACTCGATCAAAATTTCATTGCGAATACGACTTCTGTGTATCGACTCGCACTTTTTTACCTCTCCTTTGATGCAAAACTTCATTTATCTCACCTGCTTCTTGATTTGTCTACCACTAGAGCCGCCCTCTATGTGACTTATTTCCAGAATACAAATGAGCAAGGAATATTTATTAGGTTAGTCATAAGTCCTCGGAGAATGTGATAGTGATGATTCTAGAGATCATAACTCGCGAAAGAAGTGACGAAAATGGATGCGCGAAGCATCGTTATATAGAGTATGAGAAGCTCTTTCGAACACATACTAACGAATACACCTGACCGTTTCTGCGCTCGAGCGTGAGGAGAGAAAGTGCCACTTCGGCGCGGCAGTCCATGTCATACTGCTCCAAAGCAGGAGCAGTAGGGCATGGACTGCCGCGAAATAAGACATCTAAAAATAATACATCGACCGAGCTTTCGCACCTAGCCGATTGACTTCAATCCACGAATAACCGTGGACTGACTCTTCAAGGATGACTGCCAGTTCACGAATAGTTTGATACGGATCGGCCTCCACCTGGCTCCACAGCAGGTCCAAATCCAACTCCACTGAGAGTCCGGACGGTCTTCATCTTCGATGGAGTAGTCGTCCGACGTGAACTTCGAGTGCCACTTGTAAATTGTGCATATAGCAAAAGCAACCTTCTTGTAAACTCCATTCATACGTCTATCAATCTCTGCGGGTTTTTTGCCAGATAAAAAAAGAATTAGGGCGGTGTTGCGGAGGTGGATTTGCGACGGCTTGAAATCATGGGGCATAGTTGCAGGGAAGGAAACAGGTGTGTTCGTTAATATGTATTCGGAAGAGCTTCTCATGCTCCATCCAACGATGCCACGCGCGTCCATTTTCGTCTCCTCTTTCCCGAGTTATTATCTCTAGAAGTCATCACCATCATTTCGTCCGAGGACTTATGACTCAACGTAATATATTACAAACTATTGTCATTGAATCTTTTATGTTCTATGAATCAATTTTCATTTTCTTGAATATCCGCCTTTCTGAAATCGAAGTGGGGGAAGTGGTGCGCTATCACGGACGTGCGGTGCTGGGAACAAATCCGGATCGATACTGCCCACACCAATCAAGCTTTCCGTCCCTCCGGGATCCGTTATTTAATATTCTAATTTTTTTGTTTTGTCCCACTCGTACATCAGCTGGCCATCGCAAGCCATTTTATAGGTCCCACCGGTCCGATCGCCCGGCTAATGCTGGCTTTCCCCTTTTTGTGTTAGACCTGTCCTCTCGCACGCATCTCTTGCGAATTCAGATGTTCTAGTGCCGGAGAAGTCCAGGGAAACAAAGGTTATCATTTCTTGGCCAAACTCACACGTAAGAGAGCTGAATTGGACTTCCGAGATTATGTACCAATGCCAAGTTTTGTTGCATATTCAAGTCAATTCTTGGAATGGTATCAAACTACTACTTGTCTGATATGCAGCTCATTCGAAGTGAAGAAAAGATAGCGTTTCTTTTTCTTTGAACTTTTTTCCGAAACCTCACTCTTATTTTCATTTCCTTTTCCTTTTCCTTTTTTACTTTTTCTTTTATTTCTTTCCTTTTTCTACTTTCTTTTCTTTTCTCTTCTTTTCTTTTCTTTTCGTTTCTTTCCCTTTCTTTTTTCTTTTTTTCTTCCATAACCCCTGGATTGGACATAGTAGCAAGTTTGTCCTCCATGTTACGCTGACTCGCTGACTTCCGAAATCGCATCAGTTGTTCCGATAAGCCTAACACACCACGGAAATAGCGCTTCGAATGGTGGATTACGATGTCTCACTCAATGCTAGTGCAATAGTGGTGTTCGTTTAATCGCATAGTGCCTTGAAACGATTTTCTAGACAATTACACTTTGCTGACAAAACGCGACGCCGGGGTCGTAAGTGGTGAGTGGAACTTGATTGCTCGTTTTTCGCTGCAAAATTAAGAGCATCCTGTAGGAACAAATGGTCTATACTTCGAAGACATTTCCTTATATCGATATGAGAGGGCACCCACGTTATCGTGCAGGAACGATACCAAGCGCGCAACACGCTTTCTCGTATGTATTCTTCAGAAGAAAGGGAAGGAGAAAATTATTACGATGGCGGGGTTAGCTTGGCCACCCAAATGCCATCAAACATGCTACGTCTTGGCCACATTGTCAGTTCTTCCATCCTTCATATTTAACAACATTCCAGGCATATTCCAAAAAACGTAGTTGCGTTGTGATCAATAAACCCTGTCTTGCTTATTCGACTATGTCCCCGAGAATGTTAGATGTAGGACAGATCGTATATGCGCATTCAGTCGACGTCTTCTTCTCCAGAGAAGTGAGTCCATTTCCAGAAACCATGTTTGTTTTGGTTCAATTCAATACAAGTGTAGTAGAAAGTTAACACAGGACATGGAGTGGATCTTCAGCAGCAGCATTCAACATGATGTGTACAGTGCGTTGCGTAAGATTGTACTTGCTCAACCTCTTCTACTCACTCACATGGGTGTTTGTCTACTTTTACCTGTAAAAGGTATGATTTGCTCATTCGAAAACCATGCATGACTATGTAGGTTCTCAGAATTCAGCGCTAACTTTTCCCGACTGTTGATTGATTTTACAGCGTGGTACGTGTTTTGTTGAAGACTGCACTTTACAGGGTGTTCCAAAATTATTTGCGCCAAAGTTCAGTAATTTTTAAGGTAGGAATAATCTATCAAATTCACATTACCTGCTATTAATTATTTGCATAAGGTTTCCTTGCAATATGCATGGTTACTGGTGTGGAACTCCCAATATCTTCCAGATGGAGGAGGCTCATTCAATGCCACTTGCAATCATTGACGCGCGAGAAGTGGAAGGGTGTTATGAAATTCTTTGGGACTTTTCTAATAATCGTAAAGGAGGCTATTAAACGATGTAGAAAAGAAGATTGAATCAGAGACAAACCAGGAAAGATAGAAAGGTAGAATGTTCCTGAAGATAGGACTATTAAAATGGTCCGTCTGCCGATCAGTCGGAATCCTGGGTGAGCCATCGAAAGGAAGTCAACGGGCACGGCTTACAGGAGTTATCGCGATGGAAGAATGTCATGCAGAAGCCTCACTACCATTCCTATTGTTTGCTCCAATCCCGATCTCAATAGACTCTGCAGGGCCAACAAATGCAGAAAGTTGCAGACCTGCGTGACTGGTGATACGCAACCCTTCGTCGTTTTCTCTGATCAAAAAATTTTTTACGATAAAACCATCCCTCAACAACCTAAACGTTCGCGTTCCGGAAAGAAACATCCAGCGTGTAATATCTCACAAAAAGGTTGTTATCAGAACAGTAAAATGATGTTTTTCGAGGAAATCACTGGCAAGGGTTAGCCGCCCGTGGTTTCTTCGGTGCAGGCGTGAAAATTGACCAAGACCAGTACTCAAACGGCGTACTAGTGGAAGTAAATAAAACATTGATCCGACTACGTTTTCTGAAACATCTCATAGATCTTCCAGCAGGACGCTACTCTAGCCCACAGAGCCAAGCTTGCCCGCGAGTGGTGCCGACGACAGCTGCCCGACTTCATTGGTGAAGGGGAATGGTCATCTTATTTCCCAGAACTTAACTCACTTGAATCTCACGAATGGTCCCTGATTAGAAGAGGACCTGTCGAGTTTGCAGTCCTAGTTTGGAGTCCTAGAATGCAAAAGCTGGAGGACGGCTGGGGAGAAATGGAGAAGGATACCTGCGTGCCACATGCGATCAAGTCGAAAGCAAACTTTGACTTCTATTCGCGCTCACGGGGGATACTTTGGAATGCGACTTTAGCATGTTGTAGCACATAGTGTTAGCTAGCGTGCATAGAAATTCCATCCTCTTTCGCAGTTGAGAAGTTTCAAATATATTGCTATAAATCGGCGCAAAAATTTTGGGACACCCTGTATAATGCTTCTTGACATATTTCGCCGTCTTGATTTAATGCATCAGAACGAATTCAAAAATAAAATTCGTTTGCAATTTGATCATTGACATGACCCCAAGTTGGCTCAAATTGAGACAATAGGTTTGGAAAAAAATCAAAGGGAACGCTCTTCCTGACTTCGTGGTCTGTAATCATTTAAATGTCTGGCTTGTTGTGTCAGCTGTGCAACAAATTGGTATCTATCGGCATTGATTGGTCGATAACGAACGGTGTATGCAGCGTTATTTCCATATTACATACAGTAGCGCTCAAAAGTATTCGGCGAAACGCTTCTTCTGTTTCACCTTTCAGCCGTAACTTCTTTCCTACTTGACGAAATCATGCGAAATTTCAATATGTGTAGCACGGGTGTAGTGTGAATATTTACCACTATTAGCCTGCAATCTGATCATGTTCCAGATATCCCAAAGGGCTTGAACAAAAAATCAACTGGAAATACGAATAATGTCCTTTCCGGAATTTCTTTCATTTCTGCCATGTCTAAAGTGTACGAGCGCTAATGTCGAACCCAGAAGAGAAGAAAAACATACATAAGGTCTGAATAACTGCACACGTCACAAACTTGCTTTCAGCATAGTCTACAAACGCCTTCCCATTAGTTACGTGGATATTGCTGCTTTGCATTCAAATAGTGTTGGACAGTGTAAAATATCTTCAGTTAAGCATATCAAAATTTCATGCAATTTGCTCCACTGGGAAAAAAGTTACGGTCGAAAAACTGCTTAGCCGAATACTTTTGAGCGCTACTGTATGCAATACCACTCTGATCGCCCAGCTTACGCCGGGCTTTCCTCCTTATTCACGATAAAGGAAACAATGTTGCGATTGGTTGGTCAATGCACAGTAGACCGACACAGGAAGTTAGTGTATCGGCTAACATTCCCGCAGCGTAAATCCTAAAGACGTGCAAGTCTATCACCGAAATGATAAGATCACGCCGCAAAATGTGTCACGCATTGCGAGGCAAGGTCGAGTCCAATTTCAATGTATCAAATCTTAACCGTTGAGCCCGTTTAGTCGATAGCAATGTTGAGGATTAAAAGCGTAGGAAACATCTCTAAATAGGTTTAAAGAAAACAGATATTCAAAGTTCGAAAGGTGGAAGCAAGTCTCCTCCTCAAGGTCTCATTTCGGTCGTGTCGTTGCAAACTCACAACACTTATCGATCTCAACCGCAATGAGTCGGGCGGGGTATAACCCCGTTATCACGACGATAGAACCGCAACGCACCCGCGGTGAGTCCCCCTACGCGTGAACGCTCCATTTCTTAAGAGAGCAGAAGCTGGTAATGAAGGGTGCATAATCTGGAAGACTTCTGACGACAGAGACATCACTTTCAGAGTCTACTGCCACTTGCCTTAGTGATCCCATCCTGCTGCATGTATCCCATACAAAATTTGGCATGCTCTATCTCTAGGATAGCAATTCCACTCCTAGCCCCCAGTGAGCAAGGTCTACACCTACTACCTGCCATTGGTGTTTCCATCTTGCCGCCTGCATCTTCACCGAATTTGACCGCTTCAACTCCAACAAAGGAAGGATACACGGTCGTAGTGACCATTCATATAATTTGTATACCGTCGTAGGTAGCTTCGAACGCGGATCTCGAACCTGCGTTCAAATCTATTGAACGATTCTGGGAACGATGTTACGGAGCGAACCCCTCCTGTGTACCACCGTATCGAACAGGTAACGGAGCTCGAAGGGGGTGTGTGTCGTTTGGCGCGGCCCCTCGCACCAAACTTGCCATTGGGGCACATAGGCTCGTAATTGCCTCCTTGGCACCGCCCATTCGACTTGGTCTGTGAGCTGGACAACTCGTACAGCTGATTCAACCTCCTGACAATGCTAGTCAGCCTACCCACTGCCCATCCAGCTGATAGACGCCCGATCGATGACGCCGCTATAATTAGACGCCGAATTGACCCACCTGTATCCCATCTATTTCTACCGCAAACTTGGCTATTTTTTCTCCTTTTTTTTGCTTCTCGAAATTTTTTAACCCATTTTCAAGTGAATACTGCTAAGTTACAGTGGAGTGAAAGTATCATGGTCGTTTTGGAGCCTGATGCTTACCACTTCAAAGTAATTTGCAGTACATATGTATGACGGACTGATTGTGTGGTGTTTTATTATATCTTCTTTGAAAAACATTTGTTTATCAAAATATTTATATTGGCTGATATTGGCATCTACTGAACTCGCTCACATTTGGAATTTCTGGGTCTTGTGATCCAAAATATTCTCTTCACCTACACTGACCGCAGAGATGTGCCCTTCCACCCGGAACACTCAAAAAAGCGTTTCAGAATTATAAGCAGCTCCGCACTTACGGCAGAGGGCAATCGAATTACTCATATGAACAGTGCCCTTCATGGATTGAGTACTGTCCTCCTATTGGAGATACTTTCCCCATTTTCGAAGCCCTGGTACAAGTTAACTGAGGTTTTTGAAAAAAAATGCTGTGAAATAATGGTTGATTCATCCATTTTCACGTATCTAATAGTCATGGAACCCCCTCCTAAGGTAAACGTAAATGTGCTGTGGGACACGATACCACAGCTTGGCTTGAAACCCTGAATCCGCCTACAACTTGCTTTGAAGCTGTTTTAATGGGGTCTTCATTTTCGATTTTCAGCGCCGTTCAGTGTAAATCGCTGTTGCGCACGGAGAGTGCTACATCAATTTCTAGATATTTCATCCTTCCAACTTCTCCTCTAATCCCCATGGAATAGCAGATTGATTCGCTAGTTTTGCACCATATAGATACAAACACATAAGACAACATGGTTTGTCAGAAATAGACTAATCCGAAAGCTCCTGCTCTGTCTAACTTCTCCCTAATTTCCGTCGATAAAACTTGTTCGTGACGAAACAAGACTTGTTTCTCATGCACAGGGAATTTTTTGGGCACTCAAGCTATGCAAGGCCCAGAACACTTCTACATGCACAATAAAAGTGGAGTCCATGGGTCAACCAGAGGCTGCATTTCAATTCGAACTCCGACATTTCCGCGGGAGTACGAAGTTCTTCTTACGATGCGATGGTCCCGTCGTCTTTGCTATCATCAAGCCGCAGAGCATCATTGTGATCGCCTTTCACGTACTTGTCTTCCTCGCACTCGATAGCGAGGTTGTCTTGAATAACATCAGAAAATATAATCGAAAAGCTCTCCATGGTTTCCCGTTCCTTTCCATATAGGTGATGCTCACGTAATGTCGCAGGAACTAAAGTCCTCTATCGAGTATGTAAATCACCTTTAGGCTGAATATTCCATCGGTAATATATGGAGAGCGTTTTAAACCGATGAATCATTTGAGTGAATCATCTTCCCTAGAGCGTCAAGTCCATTCTGAGTTATGGTTCCGAAAGTCGCCTTTGGTCGAATTTAGCAGCGCTCTTATTCGAACGGTACAGAACAAGCAAAATTCTTGCAAACATACATCTCCAGTGTACATAAAATGTGAGAAGGTTCCGTAGATAGTCAATATAAAGCGTTTTGAAAGCGTTTAGAACGCTTTTAATTCGAAAGCAAAACGAGCACATGCATCAAGGGTTCAACCCTCCATGTCATGCCTTCAAGGCCGTATCAGTACCAGGGGGACGGTCAAGTCCTGCGTCCGACGACGCGCGCGGCAAATTACGCTACGAAGTTCATGGCGATTTGAACGACTCTGACGCCAATTTTACGGGGCCCGAACTCGAAGTAGACTAGTTTAGCAGGGTCAGATTATCCTTTTGATCTACTCTGCTTCAAACTGAGGCCCAAGTGATAGGCGCTAAAGTCGTTTAAATCGCTACGAACTTCGCCGCGCATTTTGCCGCGCGCATCCTCGGACGCACGACTTGACACATGCCCCAGTGCCAGTTACCCCAGAAATGTACAGAGGCGTATCTCCTCGGTTCTCTCATCTGTTCGATACAGTGGTATGTCACAGGGGATTCCGTTCGGCTTTTAGCTTTGTTCCCAGAATCGTTCGACAGATTCAGACTACAGATTTCGGATAAGCGTTCGAAACCACGTACGGTATACATCTCGTCTTAAATGGCCCAAGTACCCTTCCCTTGGTAACCTTTTGAGACCCTAACACTTGGATGGGGATTCAACCGTACCCTCCGAAGGTCAGGGTCTTAGATGGTTATTATGGAAAGGATATTTGGGCCATTAAAGTCCTGATCTGGTCCCTTTATTGAGAGATGAAGTTGGGTAGGCGTAGTGTCGTTCGCAGAATATTGTCCAGTAGCCCAAGGAGTAATAGCAGAAAGGCAGACAAGAGGCCCCGTTGAGTGGATCGCAGCAGTGCTGGGTATGCGCGGGACGTGCACACATTGCGTACCAATGTTTGTTCAAGGGTAAAGCGTATTGTAAGTTGTGCTCACGGCCGAGGCGTTTACCCAAAGCCTGTCAGATAAAAAATCACCGAGCCAAGCCTTCCGCTAGGGTGCGCTGGTGCGCGGAGCCTAGTGATTCCGAAGAGAAGGCTGATGAAGTGACAGTTAGCACAAAAGGTGACCTAAGCGCCCTCAAAACGCTTTCAGCCTTCAATTGTCTATTTACAGCTCCCGCATTTCGGAAAAAATTCCTGCCCCTCATTTCTTGTTTAATTGGGGTGCAGCTAATGTCCAATAAAGAAGAGTTGAGCTTCGCTCAAAGAGGGCAAATCTTGAGCGAGTTCTGAAAAGTTCGGCAGAAAAGTTTCAGATCACCCATTGGATCCACAAGCGCCGTGATTTGGTTTCCCACTAAGATGGACACCATCTATGGAGAAATGAAAGGAGAGAGCTTTCCGTCTCTACAAGCGATGCTATATACGACAACCTTGTTAACGACTGACGCGAGGTAGTGTGGAAAGCGATTACAATGATCCTATACGATAACCTGATGATAAATGCGAATTCCATGCTTCCGTTTCATAACAAACGAATATCATCATCGGAAGTAGAGAAAAATTGAGAGAAGACGTAAGATTTCAAACTATACTATTTCCGACCAATTGTATGCATGGTTGAACCAGATGGCCCCGAATTGAGCAAATCAACCTGCCGAGCCTCAGATATAACATGCATAAAAGTTGAAAGAAGAAGGTATCGCGATCTGAATATGGGAATCTCTTTGCACAGCAGCGATATCCATCGAATGCGATGAAAATAAACAAGAAAGGCTTTATAGGGAATAACTTTAAAAAAGGAGTGGATTCAGGGCTCAGAGGCTGTCAAGAATTTCGTAACACTTACTAGAGTGTTCGGAAAGAAATTCAGCAGTGAACAGTCAATAAGAAGTTTCAAAACGTCTTTGTGGGAGCTAAGACACGCTTTATGAAAAAAACAGCAAAGTGAGAGCTTGCACTGAGGAAACAAACTTTATGTCGCTAGTATGAGCTCGACATCCTATCAACCGCGCCATCGCCGCTTCGTGGAGTAGCTTTTTGGTTCGCTTATTGTGCAACACAGTGCAAGAATATAAGGTGGAAGAGGTTCCGTTCAGTTACATTATCTTTAAGTCGGCAACAGATTTTGTGGGTGAGTTTGTGATCAACGTTTGAAAACACTCATGGCCGTAACACTCATGGCCTGTATTTCATCTCGAATGAGCCCTGCGACCAACTATTCTTTCTTGTAAGTCTGATGGGCAAGTTTTAGTTCATGCCCCGTCCCCCATAGGCGAAGTCCAGCGCTACGATCATCGATGTTCTCATCATTCCTTCTCTACTCACACACACACATTTATACATTCACCCACATACATACAAACACACACACTAATAAACCAAGGTCAACCTAAGCGTTCCATACATATATAGTATGTAGTATATAAACTTTCCTATTTTAGGACGCGAACTAACGATTCGTCTTTCTCCTGCTGATGTCATAAACTCAAACAAACTTCTTCGTATGCAGTGCTGTTGCTTTGTTGCAAGTGCCACATGTACATTCATTATGAAGGTTGGATAGCTGGATTGCAGAGTTCATCTATGTGATTAACAATATTTTGCAGTCTGAACCAACACCTTCTTTACCTTGTGCTATTCCGCCTTGTGAGCCTGAGAATTACGGTTTCACTACATGTGACCTTCTGAGTCACTTTGAGTTAGTAATTGCTGTTCTTTTTTCTCCAGAAAACAGTATAGGATAAGACTAGAAATTCTTCCTTGTTCAGTTGCCAAAGAAAGCTGGTG
>LS997566.1:26422931-26427931 GCA_000469685.2 Haemonchus contortus
ACATACATACATACATACATACATACATACATACATACATACATACATACCATACATACATACATACATACATACATACATACATACATACATACATACATACATACATACATACATACATACATACATACATACATACATACATACATACATACATACATACATACATACATACATACCATACATACATACATACATACATACATACATACATACATACATACATACCATACATACATACATACATACCATACATACATACATACATACATACATACATACATACATACATACATACATACATACATACATACATACATACATACATACATACATACATACATACATACATACATACATACATACATACATACATACATACATACATACATACATACATACATACATACATACATACATACATACATACATACATACATACATACATACATACATACATACATACATACATACATACATACCTACATACATACATACATACATACATACATACATACATACATACATACATACATACATACATACATACATACATACATACATACATACATACATACATACATACATACATACATACATACATACATACATACATACAATACATACATACATACATACATACATACATACATACATACATACATACATACATACATACATACATACATACATACATACATACATACATACATACATACATACATACATACATACATACATACATACATACATACATACATACATACATACATACATACATACATACATACATACATAACATACATACATACATACATACATACATACATACATACATACATACATACATACATACATACATACATACATACATACATACATACATACATACATACATACATACATACATACATACATACATACATACATACATACATACATACATACATACATACATACATACATACATACATACATACATACATACATACATACATACATACATACATACATACATACATACATACATACATACATACATACATACATACATACATACATACATACATACATACATACATACATACATACATACATACATACATACATACATACATACATACATACATACATACATACATACATACATACATACATACATACATACATACATACATACATACATACATACATACATACATACATACATACATACATACATACATACATACATACATACATACATACATACATACATACATACATACATACATACATACATACATACATACATACATACATACATACATACATACATACATACATACATACATACATACATACATACATACATACATACATACATACATACATACATACATACATACATACATACATACATACATACATACATACATACATACATACATACATACATACATACATACATACATACATACATACATACATACATACATACATACATACATACATACATACATACATACATACATACATACATACATACATACATACATACATACATACATACATACATACATACATACATACATACATACATACATACATACATACATACATACATACATACATACATACATACATACATACATACATACATACATACATACATACATACATACATACATACATACATACATACATACATACATACATACATACATACATACATACATACATACATACATACATACATACATACATATACATACATACATACATACATACATACATACATACATACATACATACATACATACATACATACATACATACATACATACATACATACATACATACATACATACATACATACATACATACATACATACATACATACATACATACATACATACATACATACATACATACATACATACATACATACATACATACATACATACATACATACATACATACATACATACAATACATACATACATACATACATACATACATACATACATACATACATACATACATACATACATACATACATACATACATACATACATACATACATACATACATACATACATACATACATACATACATACATACATACATACATACATACATACATACATACATACATACATACATACATACATACATACATACATACATACATACATACATACATACATACATACATACATACATACATACATACATACATACATACATACATACATACATACATACATACATACATACATACATACATACATACATACATACATACATACATACATACATACATACATACATACATACATACATACATACATACATACATACATACATACATACATACATACATACATACATACATACATACATACATACATACATACATACATACCAATACCTTGAATACCTTGATGTCCGCTCTTCAAGGGTGATTTCTCCAACCTTGCAGGACGCATCTATGCCATTCATTTCGGTTTCTTGCCACTTGTTGCCATCTCTGTCCAAATAGTTCTCTGAAAGGATCACTCCACCTGGCTGGGGGTCTTCCTTGCGGTCTTTTTACTCCGCGGGGATACCAATTGGTCACACGGGATGTCCAACGGTTGTCATTTAAACGAGCTACGTGTCCTGCCCATCGTTTTTTCGAGTCATAGATATTTTCGATCACATCTTTGACGCCAGTGCGGCTTCGAATTTCATGAGCAGGAATTTTATGCATCAACGTGATACCGCACATCACTCGTTCCATCGCTCTTTGAGTGGATGCCAGTCTTCTTTCTTCATTCAAAATTGTATTCCATGTTTCACTTCCATACACCAGTGCCGGCAGGACATGGGTGTTAAACAAACGGGCTCTGACTTGGGCATCAATTCTTTTATCAGTGAGAACATCACGATACTTGTTGAATGTCACCCAGCCTGCCCTGCGACGACGACTTATTTCGACTGTCAAATCGTTATCCATTGTAACTGCTGGCCTAGGTATACGTATGACGAAACTTCTTCAATGACTGAGTCTTCCATGCGTAGACAGTAGTCGCTTGCGTAACTGTTTTTCATCCACTTGGTTTTTCCTGGATGGATTTCTAGACCGATAGAGCTAGCAGCGATCTTAGGATCCTTAATGAGTTTTCGAGAGCACTCGGTTCGCTTCCGATGAGTACAATGTCGTCAGCAAAACATTAGGTATTGAAGCCTTTCTCCGTCTATGTTGATTCCGCAGGGCATTTGGGCGTTTTGCATCACTATCTCTAGAGCAGCAGAAAACAGCATCGGGGAGATGACCTCTCCTTGTCGGACTCCGCGTCGTATTTGGATACGGGTAGGGTTTCCATAAAGGTTTACGTCGGTGAAGCAGCTGGTATTGCACTTTCGTATCATTTCCACGTATCTTCGGGGAACTCCAAAAGCTGTAAGAGCGTTTAGCACTGCTTGATGTTCAACTGTATCGAAAGCCTTCTTGAAGTCGATGAAGAGATAACACAGAGGAATACGGTATTCTCGACATCTTTCCGTCAACTGAGAAATTACGTGGATTTGGTCGATAGTGGAAAAACCTTCACGAAAGCCGGCCTGCTCTTTACCCGTATTCATATTCAGGATGTGACGAATTCGATTCAGGATTATGCGTGAGAAGACCTTGAGCATTGTTGAGAGAAGTGCTATCGGGCGATAATTGGCCAGGATGTCACGCGCCCCTTTCTTGTGTATCAGGATAGTGTGGGAGCTGAGCCAATCTTTCGGAACGATTCCTGAGTCGAGCATTTCCGTGAATAGGTCAGCTAAAGGCCTCGCGAGAACTTCCTTCAGGCACTTCAAATGTTCTGGCCGTATTTGGTCTGGTCCGGGTGCTTTTCCGCTTTTCATTTGACGAATGGCTTGCATCACTTCTGATTCGAGGACTCTCCATTCTTCTTTGTCGGGTTTATCGTTCTCGCCTTCTGATGGTTCCGAGTACGCTTCTACGTGTATTTTGGAAGAAAACAAGTCCTGGAAAAAGGTCCGGATTTCTTCTTCTATATCCTTGCGGTTCCGCAGGACAGTGCCATCTGCTTTCCTCAGGCATTCCGGAGTGGTGGTCTTCAAGCGAGTACTTATAAATGTTCTTTTGATGCTCGTCGCTTTCTCAGCCGCTTCTCTTGCTCTACGTGCAGCATATTCCCGGTAGTCATTTTTGACTCTAACTCGTATAGCTTTATTGAGCACGATACGAGCCACAGGGGTCATAGTTTTGCCTAGTTCCTTCCGTGTGGCCAACATCTGCAAAGTGACCTCGCTCAACCGCTCGCGTGGTTTACTCTTTACACGTTGTGACGCATCTTTGACAACAGTTCGGATGGCGGAAGTTACTTTTTCGTATCTCGTATGGACATTTCCTGAACCTCCAGTAAAATCTACAGTTGCCGCTAGCGTTTTCAGTGTTTCTTCATTAAGCTCATATCGTATTCGTTTGGAGTGATATGCAGCTAGTCTCTTCCGCTCTTCTTTTGGCTTTATTGCTATCGTTGCCCGTACTAAACGATGATCTGATCCGATGTTGAAGCGTGATTCTCCGATGACGCCAACGTTGTGAAAAAGTCGTAAACAGTTCGTCAAGATGAAATCAATTTCGTGGAACATCTGCCTGTTTGGAGTATGATAAGTCCATCGACGACCCAGGCGTTTTTGGAAGTATGTGTTAGCTACCGACAGCCGAGTTCTTTCACAAAACTGAGCCAGTGTTTCTCCTCGACTGTTGCGTCCTGGAGTTCCGTGTGGCCCGACAAAATTCTCTCCAGATTCTCCTCGACCAAGGTGGGCATTATAATCGCCAGCACAAATAACATATGTTCCTTTCGGGGGGCCGTTTACTGTATTCTCGAGCTCATCATAAAATTCCTCTACAGTATCATCACCATAAGCTCCGGTGGGTGCATATACTGACAGCAACTTTATCGTGCTCCCTCCATCCAGTTCAAGCACTAGCATCGCGATCCGTTCAGAAA
>LS997566.1:26430431-26472931 GCA_000469685.2 Haemonchus contortus
CATACATACATACATACATACATACATACATACATACATACATACATACATACATACATACATACATACATACATACATACATACATACATACATACATACATACATACATACATACATACATACATACATACATACATACATACATACATACATACATACATACATACATACATACATACATACATACATACATACATACATACATACATACATACATACATACATACATACATACATACATACATACATACATACATACATACATACATACATACATACATACATACATACATACATACATACATACATACATACATACATACATACATACATACATACATACATACATACATACATACATACATACATACATACATACATACATACATACATACATACATACATACATACATACATACATACATACATACATACATACATACACATACATACATACATACATACATACATACATACATACATACATACATACATACATACATACATACATACATACATACATACATTACATACATACATACATACATACATACATACATACATACATACATACATACATACATACATACATACATACATACATACATACATACATACATACATACATAACATAGCATACATACATACATACATACATACATACATACATACATACATACATACATACATACATACATACATACATACATACATACATACATACATACATACATTACATACATACATACATACATACATACATACATACATACATACATACATACATACATACATACATACATACATACATACATACATACATACATACATACATACATACATACATACATACATACATACATTACATAACATACATACATACATACATACATACATCAAATACATACATACATACATACATACATACATACATACATACATACATACATACATACATACATACATACATACATACATACATACATACATACATACATACATACATAACATACATACATACATACATACATACATTACATACATTACATACATACATACACATACATACATACATACATACATACATACATACATACATACATACATACATACATACATACATACATACATACATACATACATACATACATACATACATACATACATACATACATACATACATACATACATACATACATACATACATACATACATACATATACATACATACATACATACATACATACATACATACATACATACATACATACATACATACATACATACATACATACATACATACATACATACATACATACATACATACATACATACATACATACATACATACATACATACATACATACATAACATACATACATACATTACATACATACATAACATACATACAACCATACATACAGTAATACATACATACATACATACATACATACATAACATACATACATACATAACATTACATTACATACATACATACCATACTACATTTACATTACATACATACATTACATACATAACATTACATACATACATAACATACATTACATACATACATACATACATACATACATACATACATACATACATACATTACATACATACATACCATACATACATACATACCATACATGACATACATACATACATACATACATACATGACAATACATACATACATACATACATTTACATACATACATACATACATACATACCATACATACATACATAACATACATACATACATACAACATACATACATACATACATACATACATACATACATACATACATACATACATAACATACATACATACATACATACATACATACATACATACATACATACATACATACATACATACATACATCATACATACATACATACATACATACATACATACATACATACATACATACATACATACATACATACATACATACATACATACATACATACATACATACATACTACATACATACATACATACATACATACATACATACATACATACATACATACATACATACATACATACATACATACATACATACATACATACATACATACATACATACATACATACATACATACATACATACATACATACATACATACATACATACATACATACATACATACATACATACATACATACATACATACATACATACATACATACATACATACATACATACATACATACATACATACATACATACATACATACATACATACATACATACATACATACATACATACATACATACATACATACATACATACATACATACATACATACATACATACATACATACATACATACATACATACATACATACATACATACATACATACATACATACATACATACATACATACATACATACATACATACATACATACATACATACATACATACATACATACATACATACATACATACATACATACATACATACATACATACATACATACATACATACATACATACATACATACATACATACATACATACATACATACATACATACATACATACATACATACATACATACATACATACATACATACATACATACATACATACATACATACATACATACATACATACATACATACATACATACATACATACATACATACATACATACATACATACATACATACATACATACATACATACATACATACATACATACATACATACATACATACATACATACATACATACATACATACATACATACATACATACATACATACATACATACATACATACATACATACATACATACATACATACATACATACATACATACATACATACATACATACATACATACATACATACATACATACATACATACATACATACATACATACATACATACATACATACATACATACATACATACATACATACATACATACATACATACATACATACATACATACATACATACATACATACATACATACATACATACATACATACATACATACATACATACATACATACATACATACATACATACATACATACATACATACATACATACATACATACATACATACATACATACAACATACATACATACATACATACATACATACATACATACATACATACACACATACATACATACATACATACATACATACATACATACATACATACATACATACATACATACATACATACATACATACATACATACATACATACATACATACATACATACATACATACATACATACATACATACATACATACATACATACATACATACATACATACATACATACATACATACATACATACATACATACATACATACATACATACATACATACATACATACATACATACATACATACATACATACATACATACATACATACATACATACATACATACATACATACATACATACATACATACATACATACATACATACATACATACATACATACATACATACATACATACATACATACATACATACATACATACATACATACATACATACATACATACATACATACATACATACATACATACATACATACATACATACATACATACATACATACATACATACATACATACATACATACATACATACATACATACATACATACATACATACATACATACATACATACATACATACATACATACATACATACATACATACATACATACATACATACATACATACATACATACATACATACATACATACATACATACATACATACATACATACATACATACATACATACATACATACATACATACATACATACATACATACATACATACATACATACATACATACATACTTACATACATACATACATACCTTGAATACCTTGAATACCTTGAATACCTTGAATACCTTGATGTCCGCTCTTCAAGGGTGATTTCTCCAACCTTGCAGGACGCATCTATGCCATTCATTTCGGTTTCTTGCCACTTGTTGCCATCTCTGTCCAAATAGTTCTCTGAAAGGATCACTCCACCTGGCTGGGGGTCTTCCTTGCGGTCTTTTTACTCCGCGGGGATACCAATTGGTCACACGGGATGTCCAACGGTTGTCATTTAAACGAGCTACGTGTCCTGCCCATCGTTTTTTCGAGTCATAGATATTTTCGATCACATCTTGACGCCAGTGCGGCTTCGAATTTCATGAAGCAGGAATTTTATGCATCAACGTGATACCGCACATCACTCGTTCCATCGCTCTTTGAGTGGATGCCAGTCTTCTTTCTTCATTCAAAATTGTATTCCATGTTTTCACTTCCATACACCAGTGCCGGCAGGACATGGGTGTTAAACAAACGGGCTCTGACTTGGGCATCAATTCTTTTATCAGTGAGAACATCACGATACTTGTTGAATGTCACCCAGCCTGCCCTGCGACGACGACTTATTTCGACTGTCAAATCGTTATCCATTGTAACTGCTTGGCCTAGGTATACGTATGACGAAACTTCTTCAATGACTGAGTCCTTCCATGCGTAAACAGTAGTCGCTTGCGTAACTGTTTTTTCATCCACTTGGTTTTTCCCTGGATGGATTTCTAGACCGATAGAGCTAGCAGCGATTCTTAGGATCCTTAATGAGTTTTCGAGAGCACTCGGTTCGCTTCCGATGAGTACAATGTCGTCAGCAAACATTAGGTATTGAAGCCTTTCTCCGTCTATGTTGATTCCGCAGGGCATTTGGGCGTTTTGCATCACTATCTCTAGAGCAGCAGAAAACAGCATCGGGGAGATGACCTCTCCTTGTCGGACTCCGCGTCGTATTTGGATACGGGTAGGGTTTCCATAAAGGTTTACGTCGGTGAAGCAGCTGGTATTGCACTTTCGTATCATTTCCACGTATCTTCGGGGAACTCCAAAAGCTGTAAGAGCGTTTAGCACTGCTTGATGTTCAACTGTATCGAAAGCCTTCTTGAAGTCGATGAAGAGATAACACAGAGGAATACGGTATTCTCGACATCTTTCCGTCAACTGAGAAATTACGTGGATTTGGTCGATAGTGGAAAAACCTTCACGAAAGCCGGCCTGCTCTTTACCCGTATTCATATTCAGGATGTGACGAATTCGATTCAGGATTATGCGTGAGAAGACCTTGAGCATTGTTGAGAGAAGTGCTATCGGGCGATAATTGGCCAGGATGTCACGCGCCCTTTCTTGTGTATCAGGATAGTGTGGGAGCTGAGCCAATCTTTCGGAACGATTCCTGAGTCGAGCATTTCCGTGAATAGGTCAGCTAAAGGCCTCGCGAGAACTTCCTTCAGGCACTTCAAATGTTCTGGCCGTATTTGGTCTGGTCCGGGTGCTTTTCCCGCTTTTCATTTGACGAATGGCTTGCATCACTTCTGATTCGAGGACTCTCCATTCTTCTTTGTCGGGTTTATCGTTCTCGCCTTCTGATGGTTCCGAGTACGCTTCTACGTGTATTTTGGAAGAAAACAAGTCCTGGAAAAGGTCCGGATTTCTTCTTCTATATCCTTGCGGTTCCGCAGGACAGTGCCATCTGCTTTCCTCAGGCATTCCGGAGTGGTGGTCTTCAAGCGAGTACTTATAAATGTTCTTTTGATGCTCGTCGCTTTCTCAGCCGCTTCTCTTGCTCTACGTGCAGCATATTCCCGGTAGTCATTTTTGACTCTAACTCGTATAGCTTTATTGAGCACGATACGAGCCACAGGGGTCATAGTTTTGCCTAGTTCCTTCCGTGTGGCCAACATCTGCAAAGTGACCTCGCTCAACCGCTCGCGTGGTTTACTCTTTACACGTTGTGACGCATCTTTGACAACAGTTCGGATGGCGGAAGTTACTTTTTCGTATCTCGTATGGACATTTCCTGAACCTCCAGTAAAATCTACAGTTGCCGCTAGCGTTTTCAGTGTTTCTTCATTAAGCTCATATCGTATTCGTTTGGAGTGATATGCAGCTAGTCTCTTCCGCTCTTCTTTTGGCTTTATTGCTATCGTTGCCCGTACTAAACGATGATCTGATCCGATGTTGAAGCGTGATTCTCCGATGACGCCAACGTTGTGAAAAAGTCGTAAACAGTTCGTCAAGATGAAATCAATTTCGTGGAACATCTGCCTGTTTGGAGTATGATAAGTCCATCGACGACCCAGGCGTTTTTGGAAGTATGTGTTAGCTACCGACAGCCGAGTTCTTTCACAAAACTGAGCCAGTGTTTCTCCTCGACTGTTGCGTCCTGGAGTTCCGTGTGGCCCGACAAAATTCTCTCCAGATTCTCCTCGACCAAGGTGGGCATTATAATCGCCAGCACAAATAACATATGTTCCTTTCGGGGGGCCGTTTACTGTATTCTCGAGCTCATCATAAAATTCCTCTACAGTATCATCACCATAAGCTCCGGTGGGTGCATATACTGACAGCAAACTTTATCGTGCTCCCTCCATCCAGTTCAAGCACTAGCATCGCGATCCGTTCAGAAAAGATTTCACAGTGAGTGATCTTCGTTGCCAAATGCGGCGCGATGATGAATCCGACTCCTCCAACTTTACCGTTCTTTGATCCAGCTCCCAGCATGACTTCGTGACCGGTGTGCCATTTCATGTTCCTGCTTCAATCTCAACGTTTCCTTGCACACATGCCACGTCTACCGCACATTTGTCCAATTCGGAAACCAACTGATCAACCGCGGAATCACTAGTAAGACCTCGTACGTTGATGGTAGCAATGTTCAAAAACAGCTCGGCAGATCGCTCGCCGTGAGATTTCTCCCCCCTCTGCGTTGTCCTCTCTGCCGGGAAAGGACGGTGGCCGCACGGGACTGAGGGTACTTCTTGAACAACTTTTACTCATAGATGCTGGTGGCCTGGGACTGACCCCTCACCGCCTAGCCATAACTAGCGGTAGGGTCCACTGCCGGAGATGGACTTGTCCAAGAGGGGGCCCGTTTTTAGCCTCACTCGACACGTCGGTGTCCGGCAACAACGAGTGTTCTTATCGTCGAGTGAGTTTACACCATCCCACCACTTTGAGGTAACGGGGCTCGGGATGGACATACATACATACATACATACATACATACATACATACATACATACATACATACATACATACATACATACATACATACATACATACATACATACATACATACATACATACATACATACATACATACATACATACATACATACATACATACATACATACATACATACATACATACATACATACATACATACATACATACATACATACATACATACATACATACATACATACAATACATACATACATACATACATACATACATACATACATACATACATACATACATACATACATACATACATACATACATACATACATACATACATACATACATACATACATACATACATACATACATACATACATACATACATACATACATACATACATACATACATACATACATACATACATACATACATACATACATACATACATACATACATACATACATACATACATACATACATACATACATACATACATACATACATACATACATACATACATACATACATACATACATACATACATACATACATACATACATACATACATACATACATACATACATACATACATACATACATACATACATACATACATACATACATACATACATACATACATACATACATACATACATACATACATACATACATACATACATACATACATACATACATACATACATACATACATACATACATACATACATACATACATACATACATACATACATACATACATACATACATACATACATACATACATACATACATACATACATACATACATACATACATACATACATACATACATACATACATACATACATACATACATACATACATACATACATACATACATACATACATACATACATACATACATACATACATACATACATACATACATACATACATACATACATACATACATACATACATACATACATACATACATACATACATACATACATACATACATACATACATACATACATACATACATACATACATACATACATACATACATACATACATACATACATACATACATACATACATACATACATACATACATACATACATACATACATACATACATACATACATACATACATACATACATACATACATACATACATACATACATACATACATACATACATACATACATACATACATACATACATACATACATACATACATACATACATACATACATACATACATACATACATACATACATACATACATACATACATACATACATACATACATACATACATACATACATACATACATACATACATACATACATACATACATACATACATACATACATACATACATACATACATACATACATACATACATACATACATACATACATACATACATACATACATACATACATACATACATACATACATACATACATACATACATACATACATACATACATACATACATACATACATACATACATACATACATACATACATACATACATACATACATACATACATACATACATACATACATACATACATACATACATACATACATACATACATACATACATACATACATACATACATACATACATACATACATACATACATACATACATACATACATACATACATACATACATACATACATACATACATACATACATACATACATACATACATACATA
The DNA here is from genome assembly GCA_000469685.2 of Haemonchus contortus. Lineage (NCBI taxonomy): Eukaryota > Metazoa > Nematoda > Chromadorea > Rhabditida > Trichostrongylidae > Haemonchus > Haemonchus contortus. The sequence goes on from LS997566.1 coordinate 26,439,217, forward strand.
CATACATACATACATACATACATACATACATACATACATACATACATACATACATACATACATACATACATACATACATACATACATACATACATACATACATACATACATACATACATACATACATACATACATACATACATACATACATACATACATACATACATACATACATACATACATACATACATACATACATACATACATACATACATACATACATACATACATACATACATACATACATACATACATACATACATACATACATACATACATACATACATACATACATACATACATACATACATACATACATACATACATACATACATACATACATACATACATACATACATACATACATACATACATACATACATACATACATACATACATACATACATACATACATACATACATACATACATACATACATACATACATACATACATACATACATACATACATACATACATACATACATACATACATACATACATACATACATACATACATACATACATACATACATACATACATACATACATACATACATACATACATACATACATACATACATACATACATACATACATACATACATACATACATACATACATACATACATACATACATACATACATACATACATACATACATACATACATACATACATACATACATACATACATACATACATACATACATACATACATACATACATACATACATACATACATACATACATACATACATACATACATACATACATACATACATACATACATACATACATACATACATACATACATACATACATACATACATACATACATACATACATACATACATACATACATACATACATACATACATACATACATACATACATACATACATACATACATACATACATACATACATACATACATACATACATACATACATACATACATACATACATACATACATACATACATACATACATACATACATACATACATACATACATACATACATACATACATACATACATACATACATACATACATACATACATACATACATACATACATACATACATACATACATACATACATACATACATACATACATACATACATACATACATACATATATATATACATACATACATACATACATACATACATACATACATACATACATACATACATACATACATACATACATACATACATACATACATACATACATACATACATACATACATACATACATACATACATACATACATACATACATACATACATACATACATACATACATACATACATACATACATACATACATACATACATACATACATACATACATACATACATACATACATACATACATACATACATACATACATACATACATACATACATACATACATACATACATACATACATACATACATACATACATACATACATACATACATACATACATACATACATACATACATACATACATACATACATACATACATACATACATACATACATACATACATACATACATACATACATACATACATACATACATACATACATACATACATACATACATACATACATACATACATACATACATACATACATACATACATACATACATACATACATACATACATACATACATACATACATACATACATACATACATACATACATACATACATACATACATACATACATACATACATACATACATACATACATACATACATACATACATACATACATACATACATACATACATACATACATACATACATACATACATACATACATACATACATACATACATACATACATACATACATACATACATACATACATACATACATACATACATACATACATACATACATACATACATACATACATACATACATACATACATACATACATACATACATACATACATACATACATACATACATACATACATACATACATACATACATACATACATACATTCATACATACATACATACATACATACATACATACATACATACATACATACATACATACATACATACATACATACATACATACATACATACATACATTCATTCATTCATTCATTCATTCATACATACATACATACATACATACATACATACATACATACATACATACATACATACATACATACATACATACATACATACATACATACATACATACATACATACATACATACATACATACATACATACATACATACATACATACATACATACATACATACATACATACATACATACATACATACATACATACATACATACATACATACATACATACATACATACATACATACATACATACATACATACATACATACATACATACATACATACATACATACATACATACATACATACATACATACATACATACATACATACATACATACATACATACATACATACATACATACATACATACATACATACATACATACATACATACCTTGAATACCTTGATGTCCGCTCTTCAAGGGTGATTTCTCCAACCTTGCAGGACGCATCTATGCCATTCATTTCGGTTTCTTGCCACTTGTTGCCATCTCTGTCCAAATAGTTCTCTGAAAGGATCACTCCACCTGGCTGGGGGTCTTCCTTGCGGTCTTTTTACTCCGCGGGGATACCAATTGGTCACACGGGATGTCCAACGGTTGTCATTTAAACGAGCTACGTGTCCTGCCCATCGTTTTTTCGAGTCATAGATATTTTCGATCACATCTTTGACGCCAGTGCGGCTTCGAATTTCATGAGCAGGAATTTTATGCATCAACGTGATACCGCACATCACTCGTTCCATCGCTCTTTGAGTGGATGCCAGTCTTCTTTCTTCATTCAAAATTGTATTCCATGTTTCACTTCCATACACCAGTGCCGGCAGGACATGGGTGTTAAACAAACGGGCTCTGACTTGGGCATCAATTCTTTTATCAGTGAGAACATCACGATACTTGTTGAATGTCACCCAGCCTGCCCTGCGACGACGACTTATTTCGACTGTCAAATCGTTATCCATTGTAACTGCTTGGCCTAGGTATACGTATGACGAAACTTCTTCAATGACTGAGTCTTCCATGCGTAAACAGTAGTCGCTTGCGTAACTGTTTTTCATCCACTTGGTTTTTCCTGGATGGATTTCTAGACCGATAGAGCTAGCAGCGATTCTTAGGATCCTTAATGAGTTTTCGAGAGCACTCGGTTCGCTTCCGATGAGTACAATGTCGTCAGCAAACATTAGGTATTGAAGCCTTTCTCCGTCTATGTTGATTCCGCAGGGCATTTGGGCGTTTTGCATCACTATCTCTAGAGCAGCAGAAAACAGCATCGGGGAGATGACCTCTCCTTGTCGGACTCCGCGTCGTATTTGGATACGGGTAGGGTTTCCATAAAGGTTTACGTCGGTGAAGCAGCTGGTATTGCACTTTCGTATCATTTCCACGTATCTTCGGGGAACTCCAAAAGCTGTAAGAGCGTTTAGCACTGCTTGATGTTCAACTGTATCGAAAGCCTTCTTGAAGTCGATGAAGAGATAACACAGAGGAATACGGTATTCTCGACATCTTTCCGTCAACTGAGAAATTACGTGGATTTGGTCGATAGTGGAAAAACCTTCACGAAAGCCGGCCTGCTCTTTACCCGTATTCATATTCAGGATGTGACGAATTCGATTCAGGATTATGCGTGAGAAGACCTTGAGCATTGTTGAGAGAAGTGCTATCGGGCGATAATTGGCCAGGATGTCACGCGCCCCTTTCTTGTGTATCAGGATAGTGTGGGAGCTGAGCCAATCTTTCGGAACGATTCCTGAGTCGAGCATTTCCGTGAATAGGTCAGCTAAAGGCCTCGCGAGAACTTCCTTCAGGCACTTCAAATGTTCTGGCCGTATTTGGTCTGGTCCGGGTGCTTTTCCGCTTTTCATTTGACGAATGGCTTGCATCACTTCTGATTCGAGGACTCTCCATTCTTCTTTGTCGGGTTTATCGTTCTCGCCTTCTGATGGTTCCGAGTACGCTTCTACGTGTATTTTGGAAGAAAACAAGTCCTGGAAAAAGGTCCGGATTTCTTCTTCTATATCCTTGCGGTTCCGCAGGACAGTGCCATCTGCTTTCCTCAGGCATTCCGGAGTGGTGGTCTTCAAGCGAGTACTTATAAATGTTCTTTTGATGCTCGTCGCTTTCTCAGCCGCTTCTCTTGCTCTACGTGCAGCATATTCCCGGTAGTCATTTTTGACTCTAACTCGTATAGCTTTATTGAGCACGATACGAGCCACAGGGGTCATAGTTTTGCCTAGTTCCTTCCGTGTGGCCAACATCTGCAAAGTGACCTCGCTCAACCGCTCGCGTGGTTTACTCTTTACACGTTGTGACGCATCTTTGACAACAGTTCGGATGGCGGAAGTTACTTTTTCGTATCTCGTATGGACATTTCCTGAACCTCCAGTAAAATCTACAGTTGCCGCTAGCGTTTTCAGTGTTTCTTCATTAAGCTCATATCGTATTCGTTTGGAGTGATATGCAGCTAGTCTCTTCCGCTCTTCTTTTGGCTTTATTGCTATCGTTGCCCGTACTAAACGATGATCTGATCCGATGTTGAAGCGTGATTCTCCGATGACGCCAACGTTGTGAAAAAGTCGTAAACAGTTCGTCAAGATGAAATCAATTTCGTGGAACATCTGCCTGTTTGGAGTATGATAAGTCCATCGACGACCCAGGCGTTTTTGGAAGTATGTGTTAGCTACCGACAGCCGAGTTCTTTCACAAAACTGAGCCAGTGTTTCTCCTCGACTGTTGCGTCCTGGAGTTCCGTGTGGCCCGACAAAATTCTCTCCAGATTCTCCTCGACCAAGGTGGGCATTATAATCGCCAGCACAAATAACATATGTTCCTTTCGGGGGGCCGTTTACTGTATTCTCGAGCTCATCATAAAATTCCTCTACAGTATCATCACCATAAGCTCCGGTGGGTGCATATACTGACAGCAACTTTATCGTGCTCCCTCCATCCAGTTCAAGCACTAGCATCGCGATCCGTTCAGAAAAGATTTCACAGTGAGTGATCTTCGTTGCCAAATGCGGCGCGATGATGAATCCGACTCCTCCAACTTTACCGTTCTTTGATCCAGCTCCCAGCATGACTTCGTGACCGGTGTGCCATTTCCATGTTCCTGCTTCAAATCTCAACGTTTCTTGCACACATGCCACGTCTACCGCACATTTGTCCAATTCGGAAACCAACTGATCAACCGCGGAATCACTAGTAAGACCTCGTACGTTGATGGTAGCAATGTTCAGAAAACAGCTCGGCAGATCGCTCGCCGTGAGATTTCTCCCCCTCTGCCGTTGTCCTCTCTGCCGGGAAGGACGGTGGCCGCACGGGACTGAGGGTACTTCTTGAACAACTTTACTCATAGATGCTGGTGGCCTGGACTGACCCCTCACCGCCTAGCCATAACTAGCGGTAGGTCCACTGCCGGAGATGGACTTGTCCAAGAGGGGGCCCGTTTTTAGCCTCACTCGACACGTCGGTGTCCGGCAACAACGAGTGTTCTTATCGTCGAGTGAGTTTACACCATCCCACCACTTTGAGGTAACGGGGCTCGGGATGGACATACATACATACATACATACATACATACATACATACATACATACATACATACATACATACATACATACATACATACATACATACATACATACATACATACATACATACATACATACATACATACATACATACATACATACATACATACATACATACATACATACATACATACATACATACATACATACATACATACATACATACATACATACATACATACATACATACATACATACATACATACATACATACATACATACATACATACATACATACATACATACATACATACATACATACATACATACATACATACATACATACATACATACATACATACATACATACATACATACATACATACATACATACATACATACATACATACATACATACATACATACATACATACATACATACATACATACATACATACATACATACATACATACATACATACATACATACATACATACATACATACATACATACATACATACATACATACATACATACATACATACATACATACATACATACATACATACATACATACATACATACATACATACATACATACATACATACATACATACATACATACATACATACATACATACATACATACATACATACATACATACATACATACATACATACATACATACATACATACATACATACATACATACATACATACATACATACATACATACATACATACATACATACATACATACATACATACATACATACATACATACATACATACATACATACATACATACATACATACATACATACATACATACATACATACATACATACATACATACATACATACATACATACATACATACATACATACATACATACATACATACATACATACATACATACATACATACATACATACATACATACATACATACATACATACATACATACATACATACATACATACATACATACATACATACATACATACATACATACATACATACATACATACATACATACATACATACATACATACATACATACATACATACATACATACATACATACATACATACATACATACATACATACATACATACATACATACATACATACATACATACATACATACATACATACATACATACATACATACATACATACATACATACATACATACATACATACATACATACATACATACATACATACATACATACATACATACATACATACATACATACATACATACATACATACATACATACATACATACATACATACATACATACATACATACATACATACATACATACATACATACATACATACATACATACATACATACATACATACATACATACATACATACATACATACATACATACATACATACATACATACATACATACATACATACATACATACATACATACATACATACATACATACATACATACATACATACATACATACATACATACATACATACATACATACATACATACATACATACATACATACATACATACATACATACATACATACATACATACATACATACATACATACATACATACATACATACATACATACATACATACATACATACATACATACATACATACATACATACATACATACATACATACATACATACATACATACATACATACATACATACATACATACATACATACATACATACATACATACATACATACATACATACATACATACATACATACATACATACATACATACATACATACATACATACATACATACATACATACATACATACATACATACATACATACATACATACATACATACATACATACATACATACATACATACATACATACATACATACATACATACATACATACATACATACATACATACATACATACATACATACATACATACATACATACATACATACATACATACATACATACATACATACATACATACATACATACATACATACATACATACATACATACATACATACATACATACATACATACATACATACATACATACATACATACATACATACATACATACATACATACATACATACATACATACATACATACATACATACATACATACATACATACATACATACATACATACATACATACATACATACATACATACATACATACATACATACATACATACATACATACATACATACATACATACATACATACATACATACATACATACATACATACATACATACATACATACATACATACATACATACATACATACATACATACATACATACATACATACATACATACATACATACATACATACATACATACATACATACATACATACATACATACATACATACATACATACATACATACATACATACATACATACATACATACATACATACATACATACATACATACATACATACATACATACATACATACATACATACATACATACATACATACATACATACATACATACATACATACATACATACATACATACATACATACATACATACATACATACATACATACATACATACATACATACATACATACATACATACATACATACATACATACATACATACATACATACATACATACATACATACATACATACATACATACATACATACATACATACATACATACATACATACATACATACATACATACATACATACATACATACATACATACATACATACATACATACATACATACATACATACATACATACATACATACATACATACATACATACATACATACATACATACATACATACATACATACATACATACATACATACATACATACATACATACATACATACATACATACATACATACATACATACATACATACATACATACATACATACATACATACATACATACATACATACATACATACATACATACATACATACATACATACATACATACATACATACATACATACATACATACATACATACATACATACATACATACATACATACATACATACATACATACATACATACATACATACATACATACATACATACATACATACATACATACATACATACATACATACATACATACATACATACATACATACATACATACATACATACATACATACATACATACATACATACATACATACATACATACATACATACATACATACATACATACATACATACATACATACATACATACATACATACATACATACATACATACATACATACATACATACATACATACATACATACATACATACATACATACATACATACATACATACATACATACATACATACATACATACATACATACATACATACATACATACATACATACATACATACATACATACATACATACATACATACATACATACATACATACATACATACATACATACATACATACATACATACATACATACATACATACATACATACATACATACATACATACATACATACATACATACATACATACATACATACATACATACATACATACATACATACATACATACATACATACATACATACATACATACATACATACATACATACATACATACATACATACATACATACATACATACATACATACATACATACATACATACATACATACATACATACATACATACATACATACATACATACATACATACATACATACATACATACATACATACATACATACATACATACATACATACATACATACATACATACATACATACATACATACATACATACATACATACATACATACATACATACATACATACATACATACATACATACATACATACATACATACATACATACATACATACATACATACATACATACATACATACATACATACATACATACATACATACATACATACATACATACATACATACATACATACATACATACATACATACATACATACATACATACATACATACATACATACATACATACATACATACATACATACATACATACATACATACATACATACATACATACATACATACATACATACATACATACATACATACATACATACATACATACATACGTACATACATACGTACATACATACGTACATACATACGTACATACATACATACATACATACATACATACATACATACATACATACATACATACATAGGTTGCCCAAATTCAAAAATTATTAGCCGAAAATGGTTGATTAACAGATACAGACAAGTAGTACACACGCATCGTCACATACTATATGCATGTATGAACACAAACTGTATTCATATATGCATATACAGGGGTGCCCAAAAAAAAAAGAGACACTTCCACTGCTCGGCTGGTACCACCAATGTAATCAAACTTTATTAAATTCTGACTGAATATTACCACCCGCAAAATCAACAACACATTGTACTCGATCACGGAATTCTTCAACGGTCTTCCGCACGAACGAAATCAAAAGTTTTTGCCACGCAAATTTGATGCGTCGTCTGAGGACGACGAGGCTCGTCTCCCACGACATCGCAGACCATTGCGGAGTTGTCGGAGCTACAGGAAGGAAAGAAGTCAGCGATCTTCCAGATCTTAAGCGACGATGCCCAGGAATCTGTCCGTGAGCGACTCGACTGAGAAAGTTGCGTATCTGCTTGTTGCCGACCGATATCCCATAAGTCGTCTTGAGCGCGTCCGCAATGGAAGACGGCTTCATATTTTGATGCCGATATAAGAACCACACGAGTTCCTGCTTCCTTTCATCGAGCAACATTCCTAGTACAATTTACCCAATCACATTCTTCTGCTGCTTCAATCGGTGCGACGTAATCCGCCCTGGATTAGGCCCCATGCATAGTGTCTCTTTTTTTTTGGGCACCCCTGTACAGTGCGTCCCCAAATGATACAGCCACCTCTGAATTTCCCAGAAACTCACTTATACGATGATTCTGAAGAAGAGCCTACGTAAGAAGTTTGAACTGCAATTCGCACATTATCACTAAATTCCAGCTCGGAAACACAAAGATTTTTTGGTTAATTTTTCAGAAAAGGTTTTTCCAACGTCTCCAAATGATACAGCTACTAACAAAATGAATTTATTTAACAACAAACATACAACAAGGAGAGAAAGTTTCAAAGTCAATAATCAGCTGACCCACCATTCTTTCGAATAACTTCGAAAATACGGTGGTCCAGGCTCAAATAAAAATTATCAGTCAGCTCTTTGTCGACTTGGTGCCACGCTTCAATGGTCTCTTTCTTTTGGTTTCAACACCTTGACGCCTTCGATTTGCTTGTTTTGGGCGTAAATCTTCCGCACCATGAAGCCCCATGCATTTTCCATCGGATTCACATCGGGCTGATGGCCGGCCAGGGCTAAAGTGCAACCCTGTGCCGAGAGAACGAAGCTCGGGTGCTCCTGCCGACGTGAATTGTGGCATTATCTTGCATAAAAACAAGAGTCTGGTGCCGATTCTGACGACAGAAAGGGAGAAGTGTACGGCGCATATCAGTTCGACAAAAGGACGAGTTCATCTTCTTTGGTATAAAACATGAACAGTCAAGCCTTCTCGATGAAATCGCGGCCCAAACTATGACTAATATTCCCCTGAATTTCCGTCTAGGGAACCGAAGTTTTTTCTTCCTCAGGTCGTGCCAGTGAAATCGATCCTGTCTGGACCATCACAATTGGACTTTGTTCCATGGGAGAAGACGACCTGAGAATAAAAACCATCAATAGAAGGAAGGTCAAATGTCAGCACCTGAAGGCCACCTTATTCCACTCGCTTCGGCTGCACCTTGTAGCGGAAGTGACCCCATTTTCTCTGTCTTTTTGTCATGAAGGGCGCCTTGGGCACTTTCCGCTTAAAGATGAGCTTGAATTTTCTGATCACCTTCCGAACAGTGTTTTTTGATATATTGAGGTTCAGAGGCGATCGGATTTCCATACAGGACTTGATGAAGTTCGACGCTTTTCTCTAAGTACGGCGCTTGTCTCTATCGGAGAGCAGCGAAGGACGTCCAGCACTTATTCTGGTTCCTATGCTACAAGGTTCTTGACGAAATTGTCCACAACTGATTGATATCGACAAAAAAATCTCGCGCGATTTGCGACTCGACCGTACCTGCTCTTTTTTTGCGAAGGGCTTCACCTTTCTCGATTTCTAAGAGCAACTTCCTCTTGCTATTGCCTAAAAATGTAGAACATAACATAAGCAAAGCAGTTTCGTTGCGTTGAACTTAAAGCGACACGAAGACATGAAGTGGCTGTATCATTTGGAGACGTCGGAAAAGCATCCTTCTCTGGAAAATTACCCAAATAATGTTTGTGTTTCCGACCTGGAATTTGGTGATAAATTTGCACAATTTTTGCTTTGGCACATTTCAGAAACATCGTATACTGCTAGTTTTTGGGACAATCAGGGGTGGCTGTATCATTTGGAGACGCACTGTATGTGAGATGTGTATGTGCTAAAAGTCACACGCCACCGGACACAGCGAATTATGTGCATGTATCCTATTGTAGAGGGTGCGCCATAAATGTAGTTACGAAAACATTACTGTGCAGAAACACAATCTGATGAGTTCGTGTGAACTATCTACTGAGGTGGTAGTCTACTTACATGGGATTTTGAATGGAGACCCAGATAAATCGATAGAGGCCTGATTACTGTTTTCGAAAATGGAAATTAAAACTGCAAAATGATTTCCTTTAAGAAGTTATGGGGGCTCGAAATTTCTTGTCAGTAGTATCTGGACATCAAGCGTCTACATGGCCTAGTGGTAGTGGTCTCGCTTCATAGGCGTAGCTTGCGGGTTTGCACCCCGCCATCGTCGGCATTTTCGCAGAGTGTTCCTTCACTTCATTGAAAGCTCTCCGAACCTTTTTTGACATTATTTGAGTGAACGCCTTATTTCTGCTGTTATCAAGTTGTTGCATAATTATTGCGGATTTTTTCAAGTAACTTTATTTAACGAAACGATAAAAAATTACTGAACAAAAACATGTTCAAATAATTACTCCCGAACTTATCCACCATCTACGTCAAGCACTGCTTCCCATTGGCTAGATAGTCGGATTCCGAAAGCGAAGAAGTTTCGATCCTTGGGGACGATCCATGCCTTGACATCGGCCATCAAGTCATTCAAATCGACGTGAATACTATTCCGTAGCCATTTTTTCTAGAACGGTTACGAGATAATCCATAGAAGTTTCTGCTGGTGAATATGGCAGATCTAGGAGCAGGTCTCAATTCTTGGTTGGCTTTGGCTGATTGTTCCATCCCCGAAAGGTTACTGAGATCGCGGAATGGCTCTGCCTCCTTCCAACCTTTCTCGAAGAAGTAGAGTCTTGAAAAGTTTCGCGAAAACGCGGATGTTTTTCTGGGTACATTTTTGTAGAGGAAATCAAGTAGATCATTTCTAGAAAGAACCCGAATGCAATAATCTAATTTTTTGAAAGAAAAAAAGCCACGAAACTATCCGCAACATCTATGCATCAACCTAATATTTTCTCTTCTCGCCTGCATCCAAGGAAAGTGGTTCTGGATGTCAATTTTATGATTTTGTTTTATTTTAAACTTCAAGGAGCGTTCGACAGGAAGACACTAGAGATTTGTAAAATGCCTGCAAGAAACTCAACATTGACGAAAAAACTTTTAAAAATGCATGAAGCACGCATGTTGTTCACAAACTGCACACCTTATACATGCTGCTGATTCTCTACATCCGGTGGAACCTGTGCATTCATCCATATACCCATTCTTGTACCAAGAGCAAAATTAGAAAAATTCAAAAACGTGATGGTCAAACCATTCGATATACTTGTGATAGAATCTTAAGTATATTATCCCTCTGTGTCATATTAAAGTCGCAGCATTCAGAATAGCTCTAGTTCTGATCCTCTTCATGACATTCTTCATAGAAGTGAAGAAAAAAAGGTCTAGGGGCTGAATCATTGACGTAGCACCGGCCGAGTATTGTTCAGACTTGAGACGATTGACTGTTTTGTCACCGGATGTAGAGCATCAGCATGTATAAGGTGTGCTATTCGTGAACAACATGTGTGCTTCACGTATAGGCATCTTACACACTTCTGGTGTGTTTCTGTCGAATGCTCCTTGAAGTTTAAAATAAAATAAATAATTGACGTCCAGAACCGCTTTCCTTGGATGGGAGTGAGAAGAGGAAATAAAGGCAGGACTAAGGCGTTTACTCAAACGATGTCAGAAAAGGCTTAGAGAGTCTTCAACAAAGTGAAGGAACACTTTGCAAAAATGCCGTCGATGGCGGGGAGCAAACCCGTAAGCTTCGCCTATGAAGCGAGGCCACTATCGCTAGGCCGTGAAGGCGCTTGATATCGAAGGAACGAGGTGTGCAGGAGCGTTGTGTGTATTTGGTGGTTAATCAATGACTACTGTTCTCCTTCGACGGCGTCCAAGTTTGAAAGTAATCAGGCGGCGGGTAAGTTCGAACACGAAAAGAAGAGCCTGGCCTCAGCCAGACTCTTCATGGAATGATGTCATTTGAGGTGATCGATAGAGCACGAGGAAATAGGAAAATATACCGATTTGTTAGCGGGATACGATATAGAAATTATTTCTCAAGAAATTGCTACGGTGATTGCCAGCACGTTTACCAAACCATCAAAACAAGTAAGTATTGTTAGCACATTCGTTCAAATAGGTAAATAACTGGCTAGAGAAAACTTCGAAATCATCGGAAAATTCGCAGTGTTTGCATCCAGATTCGTAAACGTTGTAGGCAGTTTCGTAGAACTTGCAACCGGATTCGTACTTCCCCATTCTTTATTTTGAATATGTTGCAACCAGAATCCTGATTTCCTTAATCTATTTCATAGACCATCTCAATCGTATTTCAGATTCCCATTTTGTAAACGTCGCGACCGATTCAGTAAATCTTGCAATCACATGTGCGATCTGGTATGTGCTGAAAGTACTACCGTCAATTTTATCAATGGCGGTCCAGTTCCAGTTATGACTAGCTGCTGCGGTGGAAATAGTGATCACAACCCTACAGAGGATCGAAAAATATTCACCAGGAACTGGGTAGTCTGCGGTTGTGTATCATCCTTTGAAAACTGATATTGTAATGTTCGGCTATGTTCGGCGTCGTTGTGTCTGAGACTACAGTTGATGGTATTTCCCTAAACCTTTGAGCGCGTTCACCCTCAATCAGCACGACATTCCGTAGGGACCATTGAAGTAAGATAGGAGAACGCTCATTTATTAGTGGAACTCTTTGCAATGGTGACTAAGACGGAAATCTCTCGGTTGGGTTTAACGATCTGGGCGCACGAGACGAGGCAACCATTATGGGAACGTGAAGGGCAGGCACTAATAACGTCAGGGCTTACTACAAGAAACAGCTCCATCTGTAGTACCTTGAACAGTCGATGAGTGATCCACTCAGATTATACCGCATGGCATCGCGTGTCGCCGGGCTCACGAAATTGGTTGCAAGGTCTACTGAATAGGTTGCAATGTTTGGGAAATTGGGTTCAGAAATAAGTTCAGATCTACTAGGTAGAATGAGAAAACTACAAAAATGGTAGTAATAGATACGCAATGGACTGGGTGAATTACGAAGTTGGTTTCAAGGCCTAGAAATAGGCTGCAACTTTTACGAGCTGGGTTAGAAATGAACCTTGAACTAAAATTGTTTCGTTGTTTGAAGTCTACTCTTCTTCCAGTGCTCCGTCGTTTGATGTCTAAAAGTGCGGTCCCTATTCTGGTAGTCGCAAAGTATTCGAAGTTCATTCACCAACGTTTCATGGATGCGAGAGGAAAGAGACTTTTTGGACTAGTCAGACATCTAACTCCATTCTCTGAGGTAAAACCCGATTTTTCTGTGTACAGGGTGGGACAAAATTATGATTACACAGGCATCACATCCCCGAAAACGAATAGAGAGCTAGTAAAGTAAACCAATTTTAGAAAAGTGTTTATCACTTATCTCTTATCAAACTAGTACATTGAAACTGGGATCGGTCGCTTTCTGCATTCACGCGGCCCCAGAGACGACGATGGAAGGCATTGACGGTGGCACGCAGCTGAGGTCATCGAGCTGATTCCGGCTTTTTGCAAGGAGTTTTCGAGATCATTCTCTTCTTGTTTGGGCCAAGCGATCAGGAGCTTCATCTTGACAATATGTCTGGTTTGAATTGCCAAAGTGTCCTATTGCGCAAGGACAGATCGAGCAGAATTACAGATCAAATTTCACTCTTTAACTTACAAAAAGAATCGGTGTTTTTGACTCGGCGGTAATGCTCGCAAAGGCCGTCGCACAAAGTCAGTGAGCCTAGCGCTGTATCTCTTTCATTTCTTTAGGCCTAAAAAATATAAATCCAACGCGCTACTTATTGAGCACCTTTTTCACCGTGAATATCTTTTCGACGGTGAACTGGAATTCCGTACGACAATTATTATATTTCGGATGCGGCGGGGCAGCTTTTGTGAGCCAACCTTTCTCTTCTCTTCAGCCTGCTCACTGTTGAAATCACTCTCTGATCGTATAAAAGCCTTGTTGTGCAGATGTTGCGTAACGACTTTGCGCAAAGAACTTCATGAGATATCCTTTCATTTGGCCATTTTGGACTCAGAATGAACTTCGCTGCTACGCAGACCTTCGCCCTGCTTCCTTAACACTCCCCGTAAATATAACCGCAAGCCTAGTAGGTTTGCCACTCCTATCTGTTGTTCCCAAGCCTCGAAAGCGTCTTATGGTTGAATGTATCACCTGCCCTGTTGCGCCAAGTCATCAGTAGATGCGCCGTGCCAAAAGTGCTTGTAAATGCAAAGCGACGATTGATTCGCGGGGTAGTGACGCTTACATTATTCCAAAAATCTACCAGAAGTTTAGTACCATTAGGAAGGCAATAATGTAATCTACCTTGTGAAATGGAAGAAAGCGAACGAACTACTATGAACTCTGAAAAAATTTGCTATGAGCGTCAGCGCGCGCTGGCCAAGAGGTGAATTTTCTAGGAGCTGTGCTCAGACGGCGGAGAAAGCCAGTCCCATTCGGATTTGTGGTTAGACTCGAGAAGTGAATGACTGCAATAATGGTCGCGTTAAGGGTTGCCGTCCCCAACAATTATTACCACACCATTATTTTTATCACTATGCCAAGTAGTAATATATGCTACTGACCATATATCAGTTGCACTCTACATGTTAGTTCAAGATAAATCAAAATCTACAAAGGTCGTTCACTTAAACCTATCCATTCACGATTCATTTCTATCTTCAGCGACATGAGTGTCGGTATAGTGTCTGTACAATGATAAGGATAAAGTGCCTGAACAGAGCGCTAGCGAAATGGAATTGACGTTGAGAGCGTTGTGGATGGAAGAATCCAAGAAGTTGGCCAACTACTGTGACAGTGACCCTATGAAGTTTTCGCATCATGAAATTCAGTTGCTTTAAGGGCATAAAAACATCGGCTGAATGAACCCCTTGTCAACATCAGGCTTCATTCACGCGGGCGAGCTGTTGTGCGTAGAGTTCATCCAGCACTAACCCGCCATACACAGCACGACCCTCTTGTGAATGTCTGCTTTCGATGTCGGACTGGTTTACTGGAAGACAGGCTTTTCGTTTTCCTATTGCGTTAACGAGGGATGTCCAATTTCCACCCATCATTACGATGTATTAGAATAAGCCCATGATCTTAGAGTTGCGCGATAGAATTCCTGCATTGTCGACGCACGCTGCATTAGGCGTTTAGATGAGGCGGAACACATTTTCCGCACCCATCACAGATTCTTGAGGCTGTAAATGATTCTCTGTGGTGCCGTGGCGCACATTGACCTCTCTGCAAGCTCGATGGTGTTTTGGCATGGGTCCGATGGCGTGCAGTAATTTTTTTTATGAATGCTGTAGAGGGGTTGTGTATGAGCGGAAGCGAAGAATGAAGAAGTGATGGAGGGGATGGAGTGGTAAGTAAAGATGTCTATAAGTGGAATGCAGCTGACAACAAATCATTCCTATCCTCTGTGCGCTGTCACACTTACGGTACTCAACGGCAACCAGGCATGACGACAGCGAAGGCCTTTAATGGAAGCCGCAAGAAGGAAGAAGGGGCCAAGACCATGGTGGCGGATCCCGTTAGCGAAATGTTCCGGAGATATCTGTTCACCAATTACGGTTTTTTAAAGAAAAACAGGATAAGGACTTGGGTAACTTCAATTTGTTTGAATCATTGCTGCAGGGACGGGAATGCAGGGACTGAAGAAGTGGCGCTGAGGGATCTTTGAGCGGCAATGGAGCAGCATTACCAGCTGAAAAGCTGGCTTTTGCGGAGCGGGTCGGGCTGATGTCAAAGATCCAGAAACAGGGATATGCGCTGCACGAGTTCTATGCCGAGCTGCAAAGGCCAGCGAACACATGCACTTTCGAGATTTTTGACGATGGTTTTTATTCGTAGGTTGCTTCCGGTAGAGAGGGAAAGCGATTTCTAGGGAAAGGGCAGCTGTTATCGAGGAGTGCCTTGGAGCAGGTGGAAGTTTTGAAACGTGTGGCAGAAAATGCTCTGCTCTTGAAGGACTGCAGGATTAAGTCGTAGGAATGTCCTGAGTGAGAGCGTGAAGGGATTAGTGGAACCGGCAGGTGGCATGGCGAACTTAGGCTAAGGAGCAAAAAGGGTGCTGAGCAGGTCGAAAATTGTCAGATTTAGGATTTGCGGATTGCTAGGCCATGCGGGTTTTGAATGTTTTTGAAATATACAGCATATTACCGCAATGTATGCAAGCAAAGGGCCATCTAGCAGACGTGAAGAAAAAACGAGGAGCTCGTCGAGGGTTCCGACAGTGGTGAGAATTTAGTAAATCAAAACGTGAACATGATTATGGTATTGAAAATTATCCACTGTCGTAGAACTTAGCTAGGGAAACCTGTGCGGAAAGGAGTGGGTAAGGTGCAAGACGGTCACACAAGTGAGGGCGCAGCCACACTGCGCGGCATTCATGATAAACGTGAAGGCCTGGATGAGCAGATGATGGCCTTCGATACAATCATACAAGTTCGTAGAGTGAGAGACAACAGTGGATGTGCATGTCTTTAGAAGGCGACTCACTCCTTATGTGGAAGACATATGATTAGGAACTACAGATAGAGGGTGGTCCTTATCATAAAACGGGCTATAAGCCCAAATCCCAGAGAGGAAATCAAAAAGAAATAGTGTACATGCTCAGTAAACGTAAGTGGCTGTTATATGGTGTTGCGCATATGTATAACTTAAGGGTTTATGATCAAAAATGATTCAGTAGTGCCCAAGTTTTTCAAAGTCAGGTCGGTATCGATTGCGCTGCGGCCCGAAGTAGAGACAAAGTTAGACGAGAGGGTGCAAAAATGTTAGGCTGCACCATTGAGTAAACCCGCAGCTGGATATAAATCAGAACCCGTTGCCCAAGCGAGATGATTTGTTAAATATGTTATATATATGGTCGCAAAAGTTCCCGAAGGTGAATCTCTGAAATGCGTGTATGCAGGCTGATCTGGAAAAAAAGCTCGAGAAGATAAACAACTACGATAACTACAAGGGGCCTTTTGAATATACGCGGATTCCGTTCGCGTCACTACCAGCAATGTTCCAGCTCCAAGTAGAAGAAACGCTGGTGGGGGGGGGGGGGGAGAGTTATCTGACGACAACACAGATGACAAGACGCACTTGGAGAGATCAGAAAAGGTCTTGAGTAGATTATGAGTTTTCTAAACAGGAGATGGATTTCAGGTCATGTGGTCGACAAGAAGGGCGTCGGATCATATCCAAACAAGCTAGGGGGGACTCTCGATATGCCAGACCTTGGAATTTAGAAGAATCAGAGTCTCATCTAGGCATGATACAATATTATGCGAAGTTTATCGAGGTCAGCAATGGCGACCTACTTGAATAGCTTTCCAATGAGAGATGGAAATGGGGTGCAGAGGAAAAAACAGGCTACAGCCAGATAGTCAAAAACTTACAGCAGCAGGTGCAACACATAATCCAGGTATCCCGGCTGCACTGGCTACCTATGCTTGGTATGGAATTGGTGCTGTATCGTACCATAGATATGATGATAAGACAGAAAAATCAACATACTTATCGTGTTTTTCAACGAAGCAGGAATGAAATCGCGCCAAAATAGAGAAAGAGGCGTTGGGAATAGTTTTGTACGGTCGGCGATTCACGGTTCTGGTGATAGCAGTTAAAGGGCACATGTTGCATTGAGATCAGCTGTACTCTTTCGAGGTAGAGTATGATAAGGGTGCGTCCGTTGCACGATTTCGTCGAAACTAGGTCACGCCACAGCCGTCGCATGCGGCGGGTCAGCTCGCCATACTTGACGTACGTCGCAGTTTTCAGTGGGGCATACGATTTGGTCCACAGCAGTCAACCAAAGAGAAGATAACTCGGACAAATGTAAATCATTAGCTCCACTGACCCTTGGTGGTTTTGTTATGTCACGAGACCTCAGTGAGGTGCGCCGCGCGCGAAGTGGGCAGGGTGACCTACTTCCGACGGACGCGCGCAACGGACCCTACCCCGATCTGATCATGCAGCCATCTCGGCACTTGGTAGCTACTTTGGATCCGATAACCGGCATACTCTATCCGCATTGGCGGACTGCGCAACCTTCTAATACATCCCACTCTTTTATTTCTATTCCTTGCGTAGCATTCCCGTCGTTCCACGTCGTTATTGTGTTATTCTTACAACTTCTGACATGAGTTCAGAAAAGCAGTAAACGGATACAATAAAAAGAAAATAAATAAGTATTAGTAATTTGAACGCAATATGAGGAAACTATACTGATTCTCCCAGAGTTAAGGTTCGTGATGTGACGGTTCGGAACTGTGTATGTAGTGAATGGTAATAGTGTAGGAAATCGCTTGAGTCTAACCTCATAGAAGTGGTTTTTGTGTGCACATGGCCGTGGTGATGTCCAAGTGCGAAATGTAGAAAATTTCCTGTGGTCATTATCATACGAGTTGCGCTGCACCACTGTTAATTGCTGCTTTGACCACAGCATGCTGTGAGGAAAAGTGCCAGTTAACGAAAAAAAAACAGCTCAGAGTTAGCGAAACCCGCCCAAAAGAGAGTAGTTCAGGTGGAAAAGAACCTATTATTGCGTGGTCAGCTGAATTCTGATTATCGTTCCTTGACTATGGCCGAGACTGCAGGATGTTCTTCACTGTCAGATGTACGGCACCTAGCAACAAAAATTGAGGTAGAAGCTAAGATTCAAGGTATGTTTCTTTCTGTGAATCTCAATACTGACGAGTCACTTCAGAAGGAGCGTTGAAAGCGAGGGCTTAGTGGGCCTGATGAAAGTCAAACGCCTCTCTTCGAAAAAATAGGCTATTTCGTCGGGTTCATCAGTTTCTGAGGACTATTTGGAAAGGCTCTATCATAATTTTGAAAACTGCTCCATAGAATTCATGTCAGCTTTCATTGAGCTGCGGAAACTTGGTCGTTATAAGGTTGTATGAGCGGGTTAGAAATTGAGCGGAACCTGAGAAGCAAATGTAAGGGTCTAGTGTAGACCTCAGAGAAGAATAAAACACTTTTCAGTAACTTGTGAGTAACTCTTGGACCGTTGATGAAGTTCTTTATTTGGAAGAATGGCAGGCACAGAGCAAAGTGTTCAATCAGCAGAGCTCACTGTTCAAACTTTAGTAATGCTCGACGCAAAGAGAACAGAACATTTTTCTTTAAATCTGCCATTTGACATGATTTCACAAGAATTTGTCTCATATTTGGCTGAAGTGACTTATCATAGGCTTTCCATGAAATTTGAAGAATTCAAAGACGTGAAAGGTTTGAGTTTTGGCTAAGACGATTCACTTTGATTTTCTTCCTTATTTCTATGAACGGTGACGACATTCATCTACTATTGAAATCGAATTCTTCGGTAGGGCAATGGAGCGTACCACTTCTTCATTTGAAGCTTTCTAGAAAAGTGCTGGTCATAGACCATGTGGTTGTATGATGCTCGTTTGTTGTTTAATGAGTTCAGTCAGTTGCGGATTGTGCCCACTGGTCATCGCGGGTGCCATTAACATATCCGGTCCCCTTGCTGTTCAATTCGTTGGCGTCGCTCTGATCTGGTTGACGAAGTTCGGAATTTTAGATTTCCTCCTGCTTGTGTGTATCGGGTGACTAAGCCATTGTCCTTTTCACAGTGACGATGATCGATCTGGCTCCACAGAGCCCAGGCCTTTGGACAATAGGTCGGGGCGGAATTGACATCTAGAACGTTGGCGTAGGCGTGGATCTTCTTCGTCTTCCTCACTGCTCCAGTGTTCCGAAAACTTCACAAGTGCTCAACGTTTTCAAGTTTCTCTAGTATGCTCCGAAACTTTCCAAGGAACAATTAAGAGCAAAACATATAATATTATATGCATAGAAGTATTGGTATCCTTTTACAACAGTAGTGGCATAGAAACTCGGAGAACATTCGAATATCTTTACTCTTGCGAACATCTCGGCAGATATAATGTTTTCAAAGCAAATTATTACTGTCATCGTTAAAATGGATCGTTTAAAAAGCAGGATTGAGTAAAAAATGAAAAAAAAGTTGGTAGTCCCCAAACCTCTCACCATAATGAAATGTTTTCACACCCCTGCCTGTCTGCCGCCAGGTCAACTCATCAGCTCAGAGGTTTGCGCCCACATGTGGAGCTTGAATCTTCTCTGTACCTTGCGAATGCGAGGTAGATGCGCCTCTACATTAAGAAAGAAGCGTGATCACAACGTATTTCCTGGTCTTTTCGAAAATTCCGGTACAAACAGTTTACGATGTTCCGCTGGTTGTGGGAGCAGAGAGCAAGTTTTCTGCTGAGATCTTTGTATTTTTTGCGTAATTACTTCGAGCAGATATTTCTCATGGCCTTTCTCGTTACAAATATACATACATACATGCAAACAGTCACACCAAACTTGTGGATTATATATAGTAAGGATAATTATTATATAGGGTGGGCCAAAATTATGATTACACAGACATCACATCCCCGAAAACGAATAGAAAGCTAAAAAAGCAAACCAATTTCATAAAAGTGTCTATCACTAATCTCTTATCAAAATAGTACATTGAAACTGGGATCTGTTGCTTCCTGCTTTCACCCAACCCCAGAGACGATGATGGACAACATTAGCGGTGGCACGCAGGTCACCAACTTGATCCCGTCTTTTTGCAAGGCATTCTAGAGATTACTCCACTTCCTGTTTGAGCTAACGGATGCTTCCATCCCAAAGGCTGACCACACTGAGACATCCACGGAATTTAGGCCAGGGCTCCAGAGTGGTCGCTGATCGAAGGTGATGATGTCAAGGAACCCATTTCATGGAATTTCTATACAATTTCTGATCTGCAGTCAGGAGCATCATCTTGACAATATGTTCGGATTGAATCGCCAAAGTGTCCTAGCAGCGAACGAGCACGAATAGATCGAACAGATCCCCAAATCAACTTTCACTCTATATTTTACAAAAATAATCGGTGCCTTCGCCTCGGCGGTGACGCTCACAAAGGATATCGCAGAAAGTCAGCGAGCCTAGCTTTGCATCACTTCCATTCCTTTCAGCTTTATACAAATCTTGTAGCCCTGCTTACTGGGCACCTTATTTACTGCGGATATCTTTTCGCCGGTGAACCGCAATTCCCTACGATAATTCTTTCGCATGCGGCGGGGCAACTTTGGTGAGGCAACCATTCTCTTCTTTTTAGTCTGCTCACTGGGGAAATCACTTTCTGATCGCATGAGGGCCTTGTCGTGCAGATGATGCTTCACGATTTCGCGCAGAAAACTTCATTGGATATCCATTCGTTTAGTCATTTTGGGCTGAGGATGAACTTCGCTGCTACGCATACCTACGCCCTGCTTCCTTAAAACTCCCACTAAATATAACCGCAGGCCTCCTAGGTTTACCACTCCCATCTGCAGTTGTTCCCAACTCTCGAAAGCGTCTTATAATCAAACGTACCCCCTGCCTTGTTACGCTGAGTCGTATGTAGATGCACCGTGCCAAAAGTGCTTGTAAATGCAAAATGACGATTTATTCAAGGGGTTATTGCGCTTACATTATTTTCAAAATCTGCCGAAAGTTTAGTATCAACAGGAAGGTAATAATGTAATCTACCTTGTGAAATAGAAGAAAGCGAACAAATTGCTATGACCTCAGAAAAAATTCGCTATGAGCGTCAGCGCGCGCTGTAATCATGATTTTGGCCCACCCTGTATATCCGGAACACATCAGGAGGCTTTTATTAATATACCCTTCTTAAGAGATGTCGTCTACTGTAACGGAAGGAGGCCTGAATCAGACTCTTGCGTTCTCACATTCGACCATTCACTCCAATAAATGCAGGGATGAGGGTAAGCCATCACTAAATGATGTTGGCGGAATGGATGTGGAAAAACGTACACTTCTCGAGGTGCTGGTGTGGCCAACGAAGGTCTGTTCAGCGTATTTTAGCTACCTGTTTGATCTCTCACTTATATATTTATATATATGTATATTTACTTATGTGTTCATTTATTTACTAATTACATGTGATATGCTATGTGAACAAGATAGTAAAAGAACAATCGTTAAACAAAAACCAGCTTAACATTGGACAAACTTCTGGAACAGTATAAGAAATTAAGATTGAGCTCTTATTAAAAAAGATTGAGAGTCGGCAATCGAGAAAAATTGCCATGAAGGAAAAGGAGGGATCAGGGATTTCACGAATTCAAGCACTTGTCTAGATACTTTTTGAACAAATGTGAGTCGCTAATTAGCCTGTTACGTTGCTTGTACGTGAAAAAGTGACCGCTACGAAATCTAGCTCGACCCGCATCAACTTTTCTGCTACCTCCTCTAGCAACGGATGGTCTGAGAAATTAGAGATCGCTGAATGGCATATTCAATGGCATCAATTTCGCCTTGGAATAATTTGAAAAATAATAACAAATCGTTTCGCTTGCGCCTCAATTGCAAGGTTGCTAGACGGGAGTTTTTTTGGTTCCATGTACGACCATATCCCCTCTAGTTTCGCAAGAGGGGATTTGGTCGTACATGAAACCTAAAACCCTAATCATTAACTTTCTTGTGAAACTGTTCTGGACAACTTCCAATTTTTTGATTGGTTTGACCTTTTAAGGACTGAACACAAGCGTACCGTACTCCAGTAAGGATCTTGCGTAGGTCTTGTAAGCTTGCATCAATACGGGTACATTAGACCACTCCATTCATGCCGCGTTTATTAGCTTCGTCTGCGCTACCATCAGCGGCTAGGTCTCTTCCAAAATGCAGGAAGTCTTCCACTTCTCAACTACTTTCCCGTAGCGGCTCACGGTTGGCTCGGCCTACTTCTCTGAGCAGAGGAACTTGATCTTCTTAGTATTCATCGCTAGTCCAATGCCAGCACGTGCTATCATATCTTCAGCTTGTCATGGAGTTCTTCCCAACATTCAGCTGTCAGAAAGATCTCACCAAGAAAGAGGATGGTTGCTACTACTCCCTACATGAGCCCTTCTGTACAAAAAAAAACCATAAATGGAAACGAGCACTTTTATGCTAGGAGAGTCGTAGTTTCCGAGCACTTCCTCTTCTTCTAGAACCTTCTTTGGCTTTTGTCAGGCTGATGCTGCTACGAGGCACATCCTTATCTAGTGGCATATCTCTGGGTATCCACCAAGTGTCGCTGGGTATCCACCACTTTTAATTCGTTTTCGAACTTTTTGAAATTCATGCAAACTTAGACATTTCGGCTCTGAATTTCGCTAAAGTATCTCTCATTTGGGATTTGAACCCATAGCCTAGGTTGAGAAGAAATGGTACCATACTCGAGCTGAGGCCCTGTTCGCCTAAAACGTATTGGTCTCAAAACAAAAGACATTAAATTATTCTGATCAGATATAATTCTCTCGTGCCTATTACTGATTACAACTTTTGCAAGAATTTCAGTCTTTCTCCCTCAAAAATCTCCTTTCCTACTGTAGAAATAAATTTCCGTTCATCAGTGGAGCTTGGAAATTTACGCAGTTTTCTTTGGTGTGTCATTCATGATTCTGCCTGCTGCCAGATATGACAAGGAAGAAGGGTACATTGTCCTGTGAATGTGAAGGATGAGGCACTGTTCTGAGATCAGAGTCACTCCGGCATTGCTTCTCTATTTTCGCTCGGTGTCTGTAAGATTGTTGTTAGACGCATCATAAAAAGGCATGAATTTTCGATTATTACTATAGTGAACCACCACAACAGAACTATAACGGTGCGGCAAATGTGCCGTTATCGTCCAAGCTTGCCTTTATGAAATAATACCCATCCGCCATGTTACCATAAATGGTTTTTTGCGTCTTAAGTCTTACGTATTAAGGTGTCTGGAAGGTTTTGAGAAAAATTTGCCTCTCAACTTCGGGAGTATATTGCTCGAACACGATAAAGAAGGGCTACAGATTTAATAGGAGGAAAAGGGGCAATGCTGATAAATCAGTGCTGTTAGTGATCGGTATTTGACGTGGTCGCTTGAACTACTCGTCGACCAAACGATGTGCCATCGATACGACTTCCAGAGCCTTCCTCTTCTCCATTACGAAACCGATCGCTCCGACACTCAAGCTTGGAGATATAGTCAGTGATTGACAGCGTCTCGCCACCTATCATAAGTGGCACGAGAGTTGCTTCGGTGAAGTTGCTGAAGTGAATTCACATTGTCATCAAATCCCGATTTTGTTCTGGACTCCCGCCAGAGCAATCCACATTGTCGCAGGGAATGGGAGAGACGATCTCTGTCCCCTGATCCATCATTCATGACGTTTTCCGCAAAAGTCGCTTTGAAGCAGGACTCTTTGCAAATATCGCTCACTGCTTGCTGAGCAGGACTCGAGTGCGACTCAGTATGTGTGAAAAGCTCTTCGACTATTAGCGAACAGCGACATCAACCAACTTCTTTCTTGCTCAGGATGAAAAGTAAATGTCATTTGTAAACCCACAAAGGAAATCGCCAATGCCTACCAACGGAAGTAGGCCACAGCCCGCTATAAAGCGAAGCGCTCACGCCAAGAAAGACATGAGCTCATTCTTCGTCTGCTCAACCGGGCGGTTTACTATGGGATCCGACCAGAGTACACTGCAGGAAACGCAAAAGTGTTCTGTAACCTTCTGAGAGAGATCAAGTGACAAGGACAAAAAACAAGTGAATTCTCCTACAACTTTTCGGACACCCTTATATTATAATAATGGATACCCTTTTGTATTTGCTCTTTGGTGGTTCATAATGAATTATGCTTTCTCATCGAATGAAGTTCATTCAACTTCGGCTGTTTGGCTTCGAACGAGGAATCGCATTCCAACCATACTTGATGAGCATAGCACCATTAGACAAACTATTTATTCTGCAACTTGCAGATCTCATGGTAGTCTGGTTAAAGATTGCTGCGAAGGATGTAGTGGGGCTTCTTCATTTTTGTGAACAATAGATTTGAATAAGAAAAGAACATGGCATTTTTCAACGAACTGCTCCTTTGAAGGACTGTTAACTACTGGAGTATTACGAAAATAGGCTGATAAAAAGGTGATGAAATGGCAAATAGCGATTGACCCTAAGGGACGCGGCACGCAAGGATGATTCAAAATGCTCTTGGCATTTTTTTTTCTTTTCTCATCAATTATTTTATTTGAGAGTGTGATGGGTATCCCTACCCCGCTGTCCATCGTATCTAGAAAGTGCGGAGAAGCCCGTCCAAAAAAAAGCAAATCCGTTATACCTGCGATTTCCTGCCGACAATCTTCTGTGATAGTAAGTGAAGAAATAGCGTACCCCTAATAGTGTAAGATAATATGTGAATAATGCTTAAGGTGAACGGTTTTCTACTCCGCGTAGTTGTCTTGAATAACCCTTGGAACGATTTTTTCTAGTTTTGAAGATCAGCAGTTGTGGCAGCCAAGAAATTCAATGTGAAGTATGCCTCAGTCTTCTCTTTGGAGAAATATGCGGTGGAGAAATGAAAGCACCTTTCCTTCACATTTTGGCAGGTTACTGCAGATGGTAGCTGTAGGGTAGTGAGCATAATTATATTAGACAACCGCTATGTTAACTACTAAGTGTTCTTGTAGTGCTTTCTGTGACTGATGGGAAATAATTTACTTTCCTTCAACTGTTCCATTCATGCGTCGTTTTTCAAAATTTTTGAGTGTCTGTTCTAGCATAAAAAGGTGTATGAGTCCTACGGGATCTGTTCTGGCAGAGGAATCCTGTTGCATGGGCCGAGTGGATGCGGAAAAACGCTTTTGGCTAAAGCAGTGGTGGCTCATTCAAAAATCAACTCCATTTTCGTGAAGGTGATGATTTTTCTTTTTTTTTTGTACCTTAAAGTGAGCCCACTGAATTCGTGTGTTGTTTGTCTCTATTCTGTTTCTTACCGTCTTTTACGACACCTTCCTGAAATTGAACCTGAAAGGAAAAGGCAAGTTGAGATGACTTGACAGTAGCCTAGCTACATGGAACACACATGACTTATGCCGGATTCTACCCGCTACAGGAGTGCGCAGTTTGAGTCGCGGTCGAATGACAATTTTCAAGTCGGCTAGCTAAAAATTGCGAAACTGCCGAAAGCCGAAACTGCAGAAAGCCGAGACTGCAGAAAGCATTGGTCGGGATGAACACGTTAAGCTGGAGTGATACAAACGAAGCCCCCCCCCCCTTATTAGGATGGGTTTTGCACCGGTATGGGCGGTGCTTGAAGGCACAGTTCACGATAAAAATGGTTTCGAAGATTTACACATGGTATGAATTCGGGGCCCCCTCTGATAAAATATGTGCCGGAATGAAGTCGAAAAACGTTCTGGACAGGGCACAATAAGGGGCAGGAGAGTGAAGCACGGTCAGCCTCCGCCCCTCGCTAGGCTGACTACGAAATCTAATTGCCGTTCACCATTTTTGCATTGGAGCAACATTAGTGAAAAAACAATAAGCTAATCGGCCGCCTCCTACTGGTACAACAATTCAACGAAATAAAAACATATAGAAGAAAATTTCACTTAAAAACACGAATATAATCTAATTTACTTACCTCCTCGTCCAGGCGGATTGATTCTGCAGCATAATTCAGCTTTGTAGCAGCAGGAGAATAATTGGATTTGATGAAGACGCCAAAATCAGCTGTTTTGGTGTTTTGTGTGCAATTGCAGACACTGCGCCGCGTTCGTCTGACTCGCCCGAAAATTCCCTAACCGCGGTTTTTTCGCCGTGTAACTCGTCCAACTCTCCTTTTCTCTTCTTTTTAAGCTTTGTATTTCTTTTTATTTATCGTTTTTCTCGTTTTCTGCTTATCCATTGTACTACTGTAGGCCGTACCAAACGTTTTTCGTCAAAAACCGGATACCCCAATATTATCTTGAACTTTGCCTTCAAAGCGAAATTACCAAGCTCGATTTCGAAGTAGTCATAACAACAAGAAAAATAGGTAGAGGTGTGGTGCCCATTAGAAAACTTCGTAACTCGATTGTAGGTTCTGCTACTGACAGAACGGAAACAAGGCGAAACTTGTAATGTATAGACAACCTAGGTCTTGCTGAGCTTACCAAGTTGAGCTTCCCTTATCACGCCGAGAGTTTCTCTCAACTTAAGGGTGATTCGCATCAAAAATTCACAACGCCGTTGAGGCACGTTCTCGAGCTCAAGAGGGAGAAGGTTCACCAAAGTTAAAAGGCTCTAATATTCATAAACAAGCCATCTTGTTCTAAAACGTTCTGGAATAAGAGAACAAGTGATTAGAGTAAGTGCGCTACTGTCTATATTTCGCAATCCTGTTCACAATGATTTAGACTAGGAGGTGAGGAGTAATAGGGGCAGGGAAATGTAGGGGAGGCACCTATTCATAGCAGCCCTGTTGTACAAAAAGGGCAAAAGGGCTTACTAGCTCAGGCAACTCTTTGCTTTCTATTTCGGTCTGCCTGTTATGTCGGGTGAATTTTTTGATTGGTGTGATCCAGGACAAGATCACCGAAGCACATACGCAGGTTGCCTTTTATATTTCGGGATGGGAGAGCATAAATAAATATTAATCGTTGAAAATCGCTCTACTGGCATGCTTTTAAACCAAATGTCGTGCACGTTTGCCACTCTGACTGAGGTTTCTCTAAAAGATGCATTCTGAAAGCATCAATCGCTTGTTCAGGTTCGAAAAACGTTGACCTCCATCTTAATTTTTACATGCGGGAAAGAGAGTCATCTAAAAAGAAGTCATTCGGCGCCAAGTCAGGATATATGGCGATGACTCATCAAATCGATGTTTTCGAGCACTTCTTCCGACCATTCGACGCGAGCCTTTTTTGAGTGATTGACAAATTGTGTGGGATCCAACGTGAACAAATTTTTTTGGCAGTTAAATGTTCATGATATTAAATGTATGTTGGTCTCACCAATGCCTAAGGTTGGCTCAATCTCACGATGAGTCACATGGCGATCTTGGAGTATTAGTTTGCGCAGAGCATCAATGGTTCCCAGAATGACAACTGATTTTGGACGACCTCCACGAAATTCGTCCAGGTGTGAACTACGACCTCGGTTGAATTCACTATACCATCGATAAACACTGGTCCTTCATGGAGCTTTATCGCCAAAAAGATTGTTGACAAGAAAGTTGTAAAAAATAATCGCACGATTTAATCCCATCTTTGACCTAATAGATCTTGTAATCAGTGTTAACAACACAAGTAGCGCGTAGCGCTCAGGTAAAAACGTTCTGAGTACGTATAACCTCAAAAATGTCAAACATCACGATAAAGTTCTCAATTGTCAGATTGCAACTTTAGGGTTGCCCAATCCCGAAATATTAAAGGCAACCATCGTATGAGCTCAGGGAACTCCGCTCGCAGCTACTAACATGCAGCCAATGAAGAAGACTTTATGAAAGGTTGAGAATAGGTTAGTAAATTAGACGAAGAAGACCCGCGGTGAGCTGAGCATCTTCGATTTCTTTTCGGATAGACTTTTAGATCACCTTTGCCTGTAGTTAGATTATTAATGAGAAGAGCTCAGATCATATCAATTGGTGCATTCTTTGTTGAAGCGCGACACGTTAGTGTGCGACGTTTAACTGGTTCCACAGTGTTCCCATGCGTACAGGCTAGAGATCCTTTAGTGAGAGAAGTGCTCAGTGAAGGAGATCCGAAGATGGAGTAGAGGTATAGTTTATAGACTTAATTTAGGGACCCGAACTTCTGTCAAAATTCGTTGGATCAAGCGAAGGCAATGTTCGAAAAGTATTTGAAAGGTATGTTTTGTTCTTTATGGAATGATATGAGTGAAACGCTTGTGCGTTCGTGTGATCACGTATTTCTACTCATCTCTCTATCATGCCAGAGCCCGCGCCTCTGCACCATGTGTCATAATTTTTGATGAATTTGACTCCATCGCGCCACAACGAGGATCGGATTCAAATGGAGTAACGGATCGAGTAGTTAACCAGCTTCTTACGGAAATGGATGGAGTCGACAACTTGTCGGGTTGGTTGAAACGGGGTTATGGCAATGGTGATGACGATCTAGCCACCGTGCATTTGTAACATAACTTTTCCACATCAGATTTTAAGGGATTTCATATGTGCCAGTCATTCTACATCTACATATAAGTCCGATCACCGACTCTATTCCATCTCGCTAAAGATTTTCAACGCTCAGACCTCGACATTTTGACAGATCTCACATTACAGTCTCTTTCGTAAATTCATTTTCATTACCTAATTCACTCTCACTGTCATGGGTAACACTTTTGCAGCGATGATTTTTTTCGGTTGCGATGGCTGCTTTCGTGAGTGTCCGATACATAATTTAGTTCTTCTCGTGAGTCTTCGAGTCCACTCTTGCGCGAACGCTCTGCCCTAGGTGGAGTCCATTCCTGCCAGCCAGTGTTTCCAACCAGCTGCTTGTCATATTTAAATGCTCTCGATCCTAGGAACAGCAATAGTAAGTTAGACAGTCTTTCTCTTGCACACCCCGTCCCCCAGGGCGTAGTCCAGTCCTGTCAGATATCATCAGTATTCCCATCCTACTGCATGTATCCCCATCGAATTCCAACTCTGGGTGCAGAGGATCAGGTGCCATGAGGAGTGCTCAGGAGCTAAAGCACTGATTTTCGTGTGCACACCGAAACAATGAAGATACTCAAAGGCACAGTTCACGGTAATTTCGAGTAACCCAGATTATGGCGAAAAATAGAAGATAAAATGGGAATCAGTGTGATAGAGGCAAGGGAACTGCTTGGATCGGTGTTTCCGGAGTGAAAAAGCCTTCGAAAAATCGTTACAAAGGGGGATGGACGAGAATGAGACCAGAAGAATGGAGAAGGGTGGGGCGTTTCTCTGCAATGTGGGTCATTGCGTAAGTGTGGGTCTAGGTGCAAATAAGTGACTGTGGTAAGCAAAAATTCATTCGCTTATAAGCTTAATGAAACAAAACCCCTAGTAACAGCAAAAATAGCTCACCTTTTCCTACCTCTCGGGGTAGGAAATCAGAAAAGGGATCGCGGCAGGAAAAAGATTATCAGAGGAAAAAGAATGGGAGAAAAACACAGTCTCATCACTCGGCGATCAGGTGATTGTATGCGAGTCCTAGAACGAATAATTGCAATCTGTATCGTCTCGTCGCTCGTCTGACGTGACGTCGATCGAGGGGTGGGAAAGCTCCGCGAACCAGCAACAGGGGAGTATCGTACACTGTGTCTTCAAGATTCTGTTGCGAGAACCCCACACTTCGGTGCAGAAAACACTTGAAGCATTCTTCATCAACACTAGGTCCCCAAAACAGATGGGAAGGACGAGTGTCCAACCACAGCTAGCGAACTCGCGCCTTTCGCTGAACACATTTGGTTGTGTTTACCCGCGGTATTACGGCTAGAAGGAGAGGACATAGCATCCAAAGCCACCCCCATGTACCTGTGAGTCAGTTCGGCGGTGGTCGCCTTCAAGACCGGTTAACTTTCACGATTAGGTGGGTTGAAAAGTGTTTATGGTTGTCATGCCTGTCAGAAACACTGGGTTCAGGGAAACGTTTTCGAAGTTTCAATTGTTGAATGAGGGGTAAGTAACGGCTATCTTCCAGTTCCCTGATTCTGACGAAGGCGATAAAGCCGGAACGTAATTCAAATGAGAGTTTCGTTATCATCTTGGCTGCAGGTTTTATAAAAGCTCTCATGAGATCTATTCAATGCCATGCCAAGATTCATTGTGAGTCGAAATTGGGTGCTTATGAATCCATGACTGTATTTCCATAACCATTTCGCAGATTCGAAAGGTGTATTCGAGATCAAGTTTGAAAGGGACAACGGCCGTATGGTTCAAAGCTCAACTGAATAGTGATTGCGACACAGCATTTTTCTTTATGAGTCTTATGGTCAAATTTTCGCACATGCCTCGTTTATTTCTTTGCTATACGGCAAGACAGTATTGAAATTGTGGCAAAACACAACGCATATTTCTGATGAGAAAATAAAAAGCAGCGAGCTGAACGCATAATAACCACATTGCCATTTTCAACCATTTCTTAATGGCTTTTCATTCTGGCGTTGAGCGCCGAAAACATAAAATACTCCTCTGCTCGCGAATCCACAGATGGTGGATACTCGCAAACAAACATTCTACACGGAATTCCGTGATTGTTTTGGAGTTAGAACTGGAGATTTTTGGGAATTCTTTACCCGTTGCCTTGCTTTATGAGCTCAACAACAGTGATTTTTTAGGTGTGTTTGTGATTGGATGCTCGAATAGGATAGACCTTATAGATTCAGCATTGCTGCGTCCAGGAAGATTCGATCATATTTTGGAATGCTCAATGCCAGATAAGGTAAAATCCTTTGTTGCTAATATATCAAAACTTTTGCTGAAATTTTTCATGGTTACGTGGATATTACGTTGCTTTTCTAAGAGAGTGAAACTCAAAAGATTGAGCGGTATCGACAACTTAAGTTATCTTCGAGTTATGTCGTATTTCGGAAGGGAGAACCGAAGGAGCGATA